>SMDT01002577.1:0-28346 GCA_005392925.1 Aquilaria sinensis | reverse complement strand
TCTAGCACCTCGGTGTATGTTTTAGACTTCGCCAAGCAATCTGCCTCAGTGTTATTCCGCCGTGGTACATTTTCGATCCGTACGGCGTCAAACTCTTGGATGAGCTTTGCTACCAGCTCGTGGTATTTTGCCAAGGTTGGGTCCTTCGCCCCATAATCTCCTGCCGTCTGCCGAACTACCAGCTGGGAATCGCTGTGAGCTTTTAAGTTTCTCACGCCAATCCTTTTGGCCAAGCGTAATCCCGCTATGAGGGCTTCATACTCAGCCACATTGTTAGTGACGCTGAAGCTGAAGTTGATAGCCTTCTTTACCGCTAGGCCTTCGGGTCCTCTGATAATTACTCCAGCTCCCTGGTGTTCGGATCCTGAGGCTCTGTCAACATGCAAGGTCCACTCTGGCTCACCTCCATTTGGATCCCGATGGCTTTCCTTAGTGGTGGGTAACATGCAAGGTCCACTCCAGCTTACCTCCGTTTGGATCCAAATGGCTTTCCTTAGTGGTGGGTATTTCGGCGATAAAATCTGCTAGTGCTTGAGCTTTTATGGCCTTCTGAGGTTCATATATGATTTCGTGTTCGCCAAGCTCTATGCACCACTTAGAGAGCCTTCCCGAATGATCAACTTTTTTCATAACATCCCGTAGTGGTAGACTACTTCGAACGATGATGGGGTGAGCCTGAAAGTATGGTCGTAGCCTTCTCCCTGCAAGCACCAAGGCGTATATAGCTTTTTGAAGCAAAGGGTACCTGACTTCGGCGCCATGCAGGGATTTGCTCATGTAATAGACTGGCCATTGCTTTGGCCCTTCTTCTTTCATGAGGATCGAGCTTACAACTTTCTCCGTGACGGCGAGGTACAAAACGAGGGGCTCTCCCTCCCGAGGTTGTCGCAGAGTCGGCAGGCTAGCCAAGTAGACTTTGAGTTCTTCCCAGGCCTTTTGGCAATCTTCATCCCAAGGATGATCATTCCTTCCGAGGTCGCCTTCCATTTTTGCTGCCTTTGTGAGGACTTTGAAGAAGGGTCGACACCTATCTCCGTACCTGGAAATAAACCTGCTCAGAGAGGTTATTCTTCCGGTGAGTCTCTGCACGTCTTTGACTGTGGCAGGAGTTCGGAACTCAAGCAGCGCCTTAATCTTCTTGGGATTAGCGTCAATGCCTCTTTCGGATACCATGTACCCAAGGAATTTTCCCGAGGTTACCCCGAAGATGCACTTTTCAGGATTGAGCCGAATCCCGAAGGCTCTGAGCTTTTGGAAAGTTTCCTCTAGGTCTGCAACGTGATAGCCAGGCAGTTTGCTCTTGACTATCATATCATCAACATACACCTCCATGTTTCTCCCCATTTGGTCTTTAAAGACCTTGTTCATCAACCTTTGGTAGGTGGCTCCTGCATTTTTTAGCCCGAAGGGCATTCTGACATAGCAGTATGTTCCTCCCTCCGTGATGAAGGCGGTTTTTTCTTCATCTTCGGGGTCCATCCTTATTTGATGGTAGCCACAGAAGGCGTCTAGGAAACTAAGGAGCCCATATTCGGCGGTTGAATCTACCAGTTGATCTATTGGCGGCAGAGGGTATGAGTCTTTTGGGCAAGCATCGTTCAAGTTTCTGAAGTCGATGCACATCCGGAGTTTGCTGCTACCTTCGTTTGGGGCAATGACCACGTTGCTTAACCATTCGGGGTACTTCACCTCCCTGATGACTTCGGCGTCTAACAGACGCTGGACCTCAGTTTTGACAAAGTTGCTCTTGTGGGCCGAGATGCTTCGTTTCTTTTGCCGGACAGGTTTTGCTTTCAGGCTTACTTTGAGGCTATGCTTTATTATGCCAGGGTTTACCCCTGGCATATCTTTCGGCGAGTAGGCAAACAGATCTTTATTTTTCAGCAGAAAGGATACAAGGTTTTCCTTGTCACCTTCGGCCAAGCTCTTCCCTATTCGGGTAGATTGTCCTGGGATAAGTTCTACTGTTTCCATTTCCGCTTTTGCGCTTTTGCGAGATCTTCTTCTTTCCCTTTTTCTGGCGCCTTAGCCTCCATTGTTTGTGCAAAGTTGCTCGCCGGGGCCTTTCGTGCTTTCACAAACACCTTTCTCACCTTGGCCTGGTCTATGAAGATCTCTGCATCTCCATCCTTGGTGGCGAATGTGACGGTCAAGTACTTCACATCAGGGCGAATGTGCAGGTTTCCCTGTGTCTGCCTTCCAAGGATGGCGTTGTACGAGGACGGAACATCAATGATGATGAACCTCGCCATTGTGGAGGCGTACAACTCAGCTGCTCCGTCTACCGAAGTCCCTTATCATCAGTGGGAGGTCGAAAAAAAGAAAACGGAGTAGAGTATTAAGAAAGAAGGACAGTTGGACGGGACGAGTGTGATAAAGAGAAATTGAAGAGGGTAGAGCGACCGGCATAAACGAGGAGCAGCTGGAGGAATGGGTCGGACAGGTGGGGGAAGGCGGCCGAGTAGAAAGAGAGAGAAGAGAGGGAGACATCATCAGGGGGAGGTCAATCCATCTGAGAACAGGTAGTTCGGACGGTCCGACCCCGAAGGTGGGCGAGGTGACTAGCTTACGCTCGCTGCTGGAGATGCCCAAGCTCAGCAGTAATTGCGAGAATAGGACGTCCGCATTTGATCCGTCATCAAGTAGCACCCTTTTGACGTCCCAGTTCCCTATCCTCGCCATGATCAGCAGCGGATCGTCGTAGGGGAAGACGATGGTGGATCCATTTTTGCGGGCCAGCTTCTTTGCTGGATTTTGATATTCCATGACTGCAATTTCTCTGGCCTTCCGCTTTCTTTCCGAGGATGGGAGCCCAGTGGTGATTGTTTGGATAACCCCTGCCGGAGGTGGAGGGCGCCTTTTTGGACTTCGGTTTCTCCGCCTGTCGGAGTCATAGTCCTCATCTTCGGCCCTTTCTTCCTCCACTTTTCTGCCTTTCGGGGATGGCATCCGCAGGTATTTCCGAAGTTGGCCCTGCTTTATCAGCGACTCTATGTACTTCTTCAGCTGGAAGCAATCTTCGGTCTCATGACCGTGGTCGCGATGAAACTGGCAGAACTTTTTTGCATTCTTCTTATTATCGGCGGTCATGGCCCTTGGTCGCCGAATCTGCGTCCCTTGCCTTTCCAGCGCCATGAGAATGTTGCTCCGTGTAGTGCTCAATGGTGTGAAACTTTGGGGTTTCCTTCCCCGCATCCTCCGAGGTCGTCCTGCTTGTTCGGTCGGATGCCGAGCTTGCTGATTGGACCCATCGGCGCGGTGGTGATCGGGCTTCGGCCCTGCCATTCTTAGTTCCTCGGCGGTCATGTGCTGTTCTGCCCTTCGGTAAAATTCTCTGAGGGTCTCCGGGGGGTCCTTTGAGAACTCGTAGAATAGCTGTGAGTCTCGCCGAAGGCCCCGTGTCATGGCAAGAATGCGGATTTCGGGCCGGAAGTCTGGGATGCTCAGAGCTTCCCTATTGAATCTTTCGACATAGTCTCGGATGGTTTCTCCGTTCCTCTGCTCTATGTCGAACATCTGGACAGGCATCTTCGCAGTAGGTCGACTCCCAATGAATTGCTGTGTGAAGGCCGTGGACAACTCCTTGAACTCAGTAATGGTCCCTGAAGGCAGTGAATTGTACCATGCAGTTGCTGGCCCAGTGAGGGTGACTTCGAAGCACTTGCACATGGTAGCGTCGTCAGCACCGTGCATTATCATGCTGCGTATGTACTTCGTCAGATGGGCCTGTGGATCAGTACGGCCATCATAAATCTCCAACCGAGGTACTCTGAAGTCACCTGGCATGGCTGCCTCAACAACGGCCTGAATGAATGGGGAGTCATCTTCGCAGAATGTTCCCGAGAGTCTGGCCCAAACGGGTTTTCTGGCCACTTGTTTCTCCACCCTATCTAGCCGTGCTAATATCCTCTCCATAAGCACTGCGGCACTAGGCCCTTCTTCAGGGAAGGGAGATTGCCGGCGCCTCTTCGGGTAGCGAGTTCAGTACTGAGGGGACAGGGACCTCGCCTCAGGCAGCGAACTTCTTTGCTGCAAGACCCTCGGTCGCTCAGACCTCTTCTGCCCCACAGGCTGTTTCCCGAGGGGAGTATTTTCTGTGGACGATTCTTCGCGCGGATCTCCGCTTCCCAAACTGCAATGAGTAGACTTTGGGCTTTTCTCCCGAGGGCGTCCTGGTGAGGGAGGTCTCTGGGCCTGTGCTTGCTGTGGCCACCTTCGGTCGATCTGCTGTGTCATTTCAGACACGACCGAACGCTGAAAGTCTTTCAGGAAGCTCATAGTGATTACTAGAGGGCGGTCTTCCTCGGGCACAGAAGTCCCTGGGAGTGTTTGCTCAGCAGCCGGTTGTGTCTCAGGCGCG
The DNA here is from genome assembly GCA_005392925.1 of Aquilaria sinensis. Taxonomy (NCBI): domain Eukaryota; kingdom Viridiplantae; phylum Streptophyta; class Magnoliopsida; order Malvales; family Thymelaeaceae; genus Aquilaria; species Aquilaria sinensis. The sequence goes on along the minus strand of SMDT01002577.1, from coordinate 23,986 downwards.
GACGGGGACTTTGGGAGCCCCTTGTCCTTAGAACGCCGAGTTTCAACGACGGCGATCTCAGAGCGGGTTCCCACAGATGGCGCCAAATGATGGCCGGGGGCCTCATCGTTTAGAGTCATGATGACTGGTGGAGAGACTTCTAGGAGGAAGAACGCCTGGAGGATGGTTCGCCCAAGGGAGTGTGCCTGAAAGTCCAGAAACAAAGGGTTAGGAGGCCCCCGGAATGTGTTTCCGGGGGGGAGCCTCCGACGCCCAAGTCAGTGGTGGCTGAGAAAAGAAGCCTCCGACGCCCAAGTCAGAGGAAATAGCACAAAGGGGCTGAAGAGTCTCGCCTGGTGGTTTTCTCAGAGTCTGGGAGTCAGACCTCTTGCCCACCAGCCTCCTGCCAAGTATTTATTTCCTGGTATTTATAGGAGTGCCTAGCCCGTTCAGATCGCGACACGTGTTCGGTCGGATGTTCTCTGAGTTTCTGGGCGTAGGGGACAGATAGCTGGTAGTAGGTTGCCTTGAGCCTTGTGCTGAGATGGGCCATGTTGTGATTTTGACAGCGTCAGCGTGTCAGAGCGCCTTTTGGGGCGGCTTATGACGTCTGTGAAAGGACGTGTCAGAGGCTTCCTTAAATGCTTCCTTAAATGCTCCTGCCGTACTCCCGAGGTCCCTGGGCGAGGTCGTCCTTTGGTACGGACGGTGCCTCTTCGGAAAACACGCACTCAGTTCGGGGGTTCCCAGCTTCAGGGAGTTCCGCCTTCGGGGAGATCATGTTCGGCCCGCGATAGCTGGTGCCTCTTTTCTGAAGGCGATCTGTTACAACCTCGGGGGGTAAGTAGTATCCTCAAGTTTCCTGGCGTGCCGGGCTCGGAGCTCTTCGGCTATCTCCCGAGGTGTATGATCCCACCTTTTCTCGGGTAGCGCCAGTTTCTTCTGGCCATTACTGTGGCAGGGAGTTCGGCCAGATAGAGGCGATAGCCTTTGGCTATCAACTAGTACAGTGATCTATGTGCAAAACTAGAAACCTTCAGGCCTTAACTGCACCTAGAAGCTGGACTATGGAAAACAGACAGGAAACAGAGAAAGGGGATCAAATTGTACACTTGAATGAGTGGTACAATGAAAACTATCAACTTTAAGTTGGCATTTTCGGCCATGCAAGTTTATTGGACGACTAGTGCAAGACTAGACCAAAACTAGTAGACAATAATGGTTGCTAGTCAAGTCTTGTCTACCACTAAAGAACTATTCACTAGTTAACTAGTTAAATTAACTAGTCTTTATTCTAGTTACATGGCAGGTTACACATGGGGAATTAAAGCACTTTGGTACTTGTGTTTGATGTGTACATGGCATTATAGGCCATGAAGTGACTTAAATGTCCATTTAGACACAAGTTTAAGTGGCGGCCTTGTGTTCATATGGAGTTGGGGGCTACATTGTTTCATGCAAAGAAATGGAAGCAAAAGTTAGCATTTTAGCTAACTAAAATACAAGTCTTTCGGCCGAAACTAGTCAAGACCATTACTTTGCCATTTCAGGTTCTTTGCTCTTCACTTGACCTAGAGTTGTCCTTGAGAGTTCATCCACCATTTGGCCTTGAATTCAAGAAATCCTTAGGGCATTGAAGGATTCAAGCTTGGAGAAGGTTGTTTCGGCCTTTGTTTGCTTGGAATCAAGCCTTGTTCTTGGAGATTCAAGGAAGGCCGAGCCTATTCAAGCTAGGGTTAAGGTAATTCTTGTTAAATTCCTTAAATCCATGGCATTTTCTTCCATGAACAAGGATATTGAGTGCTCAAACGTTGTTAAGATAAGTGAATTGAGCAATTGATATGTTGTTGTGGAAACCTAGTTATGGCCGAAACGATTAATTGATAGAGTTTGGTGTTCTTCATGTGTACATGGAAATTAGTCCATGATTAAGGTTAATTGGTGCCTATGTGATCTTATGCTAGGCTATTTTGAGCAAGGAACATCAATGCGTGCAAGTTAGCATTTGGCCGAGAAGCTCATTTTGAGGTAATCCTATGTTCTTCATCTAATTGCATGGTAATGGTGCCATGAACGTTGATTAATGATGATTAGGTGATTGTATGTTGGATTGGATGGGTGAAGAACATTAGTGATTGGGCAATGGGCATTATGGCCGAGGGCTTGAAGTAGTGTAATTTGGTGTTCATTACTTGATTACATGGTATTGGTGCCATGAACAATGATCATTGATGATTAGGTGTTTATGTAATGGGCTAGTTTGATAAAGAACACTATTGTGTGAAAATGGGCATTTTGGCCGAAAACTTGGATTAGTGTACTTGAGTGTTATTCACTTGGTTACATGGTAATGATGCCATGAGTGATGTTCATTGATGATTAGATGATCATGTAATGAGTTAGTTTGATGGATAACACAAATATGTGGAATTGGGCATTGTGACCGAGAGCTTAAGCTTGTATATTGTAGTGTTCTTCATTGAAATCATGGTAGTTAGTCCATGAGTAAGTGTTGTTGATGCCTATGTATTGTTATGGTAGGCATTGTGATTGAAGAACACTTGGGCATTTGAAGTTTGGCTTGAGACCGAAAGCTATTGAGGTAGGGTTCACTAACACTTGATATTGCTTGGTGAATTACCATGGTTCAAGTGTTTAGAGTGACTAAGTGATGGTTGAAATTTGCCAAATGACCTTAGTTGCTTGATGGGCTATTGAGTTTTCACTCGGTTGAATTGTTGATTAGCTAATTAACTAATGTACATGTACTAGAAATGCAAGTAAATGTGGCCTATTTGCTTAGCATTTTGGAGCTCTAAGTGGAAGTGGATGGTTTGATGGTGTTTTGTGTGCAATGTGCACATGGGTACATGTATGATTATTTGGGCCGAGAGCAAAATGTGGAGTGTGTGTGTGTTCTTGTGTGCTTTGGTGCTTTCCATGTGCTTGCTAACCCCACTTATGGAATTGTGGATTTTATGCCATGGTTATTTATCTTGTATATGTATATGCATGGTTTTCCTTGTCTTTGTGTTTGTTTTGCAGGTAAAGCTAGCTAATGGGAGGTTAAGCTTTGAGTGAATACTCAGCTTAACTAAATAGACTCTTATTAGAGTTGAATATATATAAGTGAATCCTACTGAGTTTTACTCACTGCCCATCCTTTTATTTTCAGGCAAAGACATTCGGCCTGAGTAGCACTAGTTTGCTCTGTACTTGTGTTTAGTGCTTGTTTGCTTGTTTAGCGAGGTATGTGCCAATGTGTGCTTGGCTTATTAGTTCTAGTACATTACAAGTCTTATATTCTTGGTTGGCCGAGACTTATGTGATAAGTATGCAGGCTATAGTTGGAGACTTGTCTAGGAAAAGCTATGGACACTTGGACTTTGGCTCTGATCATAGTATTTACTTTCATGACAATGAATCAGGCAATTGGGTTGGTGTTGCAGTGTGTGCTTTTGTATGGAATTCTCAAAGTTCTGTTTGACCATTAATGGTCTTGGTATGTAATAACTTGGCATGTTTAGCTTTCGGTTTCATGGCATGTAGCCATGTTGGACTCTAGGTAGACTACCCTTTTTGTGTACATATGTGTAGTCCTTGATGCCTAGACTTGTGATGCTTTTGTTGGGATTGTATGCCAAGTTATGTATGGGCTTATGGATGGCTTTATGCTTGTACATACTTGCTGAATATTTTGGGCCAATGTATGGCACTTTTATGTGAATAGTTATGGGCCTAGTCTTATGGAAATGTTGAGCATCATTATATGTATGTTGTTGACCGAGAGCATCATGTACATATTAACTTATGGTTTCAAAATCTAAACCAATAATGTGGCTTCTTGGTTGTCATATAGATAGCACACTTGATTGCACACCAATTATGCACTTAAAAACTTCATTAAGTGTTGCCTTGCTTGGTATGCAAGTATTCAATTAAAACCTTGCTTGTTGTGCAAGTTAGTGGTATTTGGCCTTGCCTTCGCTGCAAGTATTGTTGGACTTGTTTTAAAGCCACCTGGGGCACCTCCCAGACCTCTCAACTTAAAAAAATAAGACTTAATGTTGTCATGGTTTGCTTGGCCGAATGCTAGAATCTAAATTTTGGAGTTGGGCTTGTGAGTTAATTTAGAAACTTATAGGCCAGGGCCTGAGCGAGGTGTGACACTTTCTTCATCCCTTTAGGTCTGACATGCAAGTTTGTAGCAATGGCTACCTTTGTTGGAAAGCTTTTCTTCCAAGTTTGGCCACCTCCCTATGTTCGTCAATCATATCTAATTTGGTTCTTAAACTGAGGTTGTTCCCTTCTTCATTGAACACCTGTACTCTGATGGATGGTTGTACAACTTCAACAAGGATAATGACCTCAGTGTCGAATATGAGTGAAAAAGGTGTTTCACTAGTAGCTATTATAGGAGTTGTTCCGTAACTCCATAGTACAATCGACAGTTCACCAGGCCATTTTGCCTTGGCTTCTGTTAACCTCTTCTTCAAACCATCTTTTATTGTTCTATTGGACACCTCAACTTGTCCATTACTTTGAGGATGGGCAACTGGGGTGAAGTGTAATTTTACCCTAAGGTTGGTTACGAATTCTTGGAATCCTTTATCAATTAATTGGGAACCATTATCTTCTACTATCACCCTCAGCACACCGAATCTGTACATGATGTTCTTCCAAATGAACTTTTAGATGTCATTTTCTAAAATTATTGCCAAGGGCTCTACCTCAATCCACTTAGTGAAATAATCTACTGCAACTATGTAGAACTTCATTCCTCCAGGAGCTATCAAGAAAATACTAATGAGGTCAATATGCCAAACAGTGAAGGGGTAAGGATAGTCAGCCAAAGTTATTCCTTTCGAGGGTGCTCTTTAGATGTGTACATGTTGCTGGCACTTATTGCATTTTTTCATGAACTACCTTGCATCCCTCCTTAAAGTGGGCCAAAAATATCCTTGTTGAAGTAGTACCCCAGCAAGCGCGTTAATCCTGATGTGAGACCTGTAGGCTCCTTCATGGACTTCTTTCAGGATTGTCTCGGATGACCTCTTCATTGATACACCTTCGCAATGGGTTTGTGTACCCTTGTTGGTACAAATTTTCCCAAACCATGAAATACCTTCCAGATCATCTACGCACCTTCACCGTTTCCTTAGGATCCTACATAAGGACGAACTGACCAGATATTCCTTTATACGGTCTTTCTACCCCTTTTCTGGTGTAGTGAGTGTCGTTATAGCTATGCTTGGGGGTCAAGTACCTCAGTGCACTATTTTGACTTTGCCAGTATGTCAGCTTTGACATTCTCTTTAAGAGATACCTTTTTTATCCTTACTTTGTTAAATTTTTGGATTAATGTTTTGAGGAGGTTATGGGATTTTGCTAGGCTGAGATCCTTGGCACTGTATTTCCCTGTTGCCTGTCAGAAAACCAATTGCAAGTCGTTGTAAGCCTTCAGATTCTTTACACCAACTCTTTTTTCCAATCACAATTTAGCCTTGAGGGCTTCAATTCAGCGATGTTGTTGTTGACTTGGAATCCGAACGTAATAGCTTTCACCTGTTCCATCTCTTCAGGACCTCTCAGTATTATCCCAGACCCCTGGTGTTCTAATCCTGAAGTGCCATCTACATACAATGCCCATTCGGGGTCCTCGTTTCAAAGGTTATTGGGGGTGTCCTAGGTTTTAAGCAATTAAAAAATAAAGTCTACTAAAGCTTGACCTTTTATGGCCTTTCTCACTTCATATGTGATGTGGTATTCTCCAAGCTAGATGCACCATTTTGACAGTTGGTTAGAATGATCCACCTTTTTCATGACATGTTACCACCTCACAAAAATGGGAGAATTACAAAGTGTGGCATAATGGTCAAAAACCATTATATCATCTAATTTTCATCACAGTGATTAAAGCATGGGGGTAAAAGGCATGATCAACATCTCCTTAAAAGTGTTCCAAGTTTGTAACTTGGCCCCTAAGAAAAAGCCTTAAGGATTGCTTGTTTGTCAAGCAACCTATGGAACTTTTTTTATAAGATTTTGTAAATTTGGGTACTCAATTGCAAAACTCTCAAGAAAGAGATTTGGAGAGTTTTGAGGAGGATATAAATGGTATGAAAGTGCTATTGGAAGAACAAATTGCTCATAGATGACAAGTTTGGACAAAGGAAACACTAAAGGCATTAAGTACCTAAATGTCTTAGTGTAAACCTTAAGGTGTTCAAGCTTTTGACTTAAGTCAAAGGGTAAAGTTGTGGGGTTATCCCACCTAAGGGAGGCTGTTTATGGCTTGTAAATGGGTAAAAAATTTTGGACACATGTGGACCAATGAGTTTAAGACAAAGAAACCATAATTCGTGAGAAGGAAAATGACATAAAGCAAGGTTAAGCTTGTTAAGTGTGTTTTGTGCCATTAAGCTCATTTAAGTCCATTTATGTGGTGAACTCACTTATCTCTCTCCCATTTTTGGCCTCCTCTAGCTAAAGAACATAGCCACATTTCCTCCATAGCCACCATACCTTTAAACTTGCAATTGATTGAAATTGAAGGCAAAAGGAAGCAATTGGAAGCAAACTAGAGCTATTGCTTGGATACTTCAAGGATCAAGCTTGATTTTTGACCTACCCACTTTTGTAAAGGTTTTCTTGCTCTCATGGGCTGGTTTTGGTATTTTCAAGTAACCATGGAGCTAGGGCTAAGCTTTGAAGAGAGTCATGAGCTTGATGAACCAAGCTTAGTAAGGGGAGTACACTTATTGAAGGTTTTGTGACCTACTGTGAAGTGCACAAAGATGGTAGTGAAATGAGGGTTTCTAAAGCCCAAAATTAGTACTAACTAGTGTTAAAATCCTCCTAAGACTAAGCATTAGCTTAGGGAGGGCTGCCATAGTGATTTGGTTATGTTTATTATGTGTTTTATGGACTAACCTATGGTTATGTTGCTACCGCATTTCATGTGTTTGTTGGCTGTGAATGGCTGCTGCATTTGGCTGTTATATCTTGCATATACACATTCTAGTTTTTCTTTTTAGTGTCTTTAGATATAGGTTTTGATGATAGTTACATTGCCTATTGAATCCAAGTGCTACCCTTACTAAGTTTCACATCAATTCGCCATTTTAGGTCCATCTGAAAGATCACTTCAAACTAACCATTGTGGTTTGATTTTTGCTCTTAATTTTTAGGTACATCAACTTCCATGTGTCTAGTTATGATATGGAAAGTTTGCTAATTTTAGAAGCACATTTGGTATTTTTAGTGATGGTGCTTATTGTGTTATGCAGCAACTATTGAGCATCCTATTTTTGGAGTCCATTTTGTCTCTAGTACTCCTATAACTTAGGGTGCATATTTAGATGATTTAATACCATTATTTAGTTCATGTATGCATGTACATATAGTGTATGTAAAATGAGACAAGTCAGCGAACATCTGAGTAATGTTTTGGCTATGTATGTGATATGGTGCATAGCTGGCTATGTGTGAATGATGGGCTGCTTACTTGTAAATTTTGTTTTGCCCACATAAAGTTGCTATATGTAAGAGCATGTAATTTCTATGTGTATTGGACATGTATGGGATAGCCTTGGAGGCGTTACCCCTTCTGAATGAAGTGTTTGCACACTTATGAAATTTTGTGTGGGCAAAATGGTCATAAAGTGACCAGAATTTTGACCCTGCACCCAAAGTTATATATCTCCCTCTGTTGAATGAATATTTGTATGAAATTTTAACCACACCTAGATCACATCTATTGGTTGAATTGGGATATTGAATTTTAGAATTTGGAGCCATGTAGCCAAAAATATGACGTTGCAAATTTGGCTAAGTGACTACTCATTTCTTGAAAACTTTGTAACCAACTTAAGAAATCCATAACTTGGTCCATAGGTGGGCTATTAATGTAAAAAAAATCCTTGGTTTTTCATAAGTATCTAATTGATAATGGAGCAAAGAAAACATGGGGTTACATGGCTAAAATGATACATTTTATTAGAATAAGTTTCAGGTGCAATGGCTGGTCACCTGCATTTAATAAGATTACCTGATGTGTGGTAGCCAAGATTGAGTCTTGTGCTAGTGTTTTCCTTCCTTGCTGCCATGGTGTGCATAAAATGTGAATATATGTGTAATGGTTGGATCAATATGCTTGCATTTACATAATGCCCAAGATACCCACTTGGGTATGCACACTAAGGGTATTGTTCTGATGGCCTACAAATCATACGAACCTTGGGAGTTTCACAATTTTGGCACCATAACTGAACTACCCTGGAGTGGGTAATATGACTTCCCAAAGAGGTAGGTTACTTTGGACCATGATAAAATGCACTTAGAAATACGGCCGGAGCCTCCTACTTGCCATGACTAAAGTGTAGATGGCTTTTTGCTGTAAAGGGTACCTGACTTTGGAATCGTGCAAGGATTTCCTGACATAATATACCAGGCATTGTTTTCCTTATTCTTCTTCCCTCACCAATATTGAACTTATTGCTTTCTCAATGACTACAAGGTAATGGATGAGAGGTTCTCCTTCCTTTGGTTGCCAAAGTGTCGGCAAATGGGTTAAGTAACTTTTAAGTTCATCCCAGGCCTTTTGCCAATCTTTGTTCAAAGGATGTTCCTTGGACCTGAGGTTGCCTTCATTTTTCACAGGTTTGGTGAGCACTTTAAAGAATGGTAAGCGCTGATCTTCATATCTGGAGATGAATCTGCTAAGGGCTGTTATTCACCCTATAAGCCTCTGCATGTCCCTGGAAGTTGTGGGAGTTTAGAATCCCAATAAGGCATTAACCTTCTCTAGATTAGCATTTATACCTCTTTTGGATACCATGAAGTCAAGGAATTTGCCCGTAGTCACCCTAAATACCCAAAGTTGGTGGAATGTTTCACCCATGTCTATTGTATGATGACTAGGTATTTTACTCTTAACTATCATATCATCAATGTACACTTCCATATTTCTCCCAAGTTGAGAATTGAACACCCTATTTATCAGCCTTTGATAAGTGGCTCTTTCATTTTTAAGGTCGAAAGGCATTCTGATGTAATAGTAGGTCTCGGCTTCACTAAGGAACATGGTTTTTTCCTCATCTTTGGGATCTATCTGAATCTGGTGGTATCCGCTAAAAACATCAAGGAAGCTAAGTAGACCATATTTGATAGTGAAGTCTATCAATTGGTCTATTGATGGTAGTGGATACAAGTCCTTTGGACAAGCGTCATTAATATTTTGAAAGTTGATGCACATTTGGAGTTTATCACTTTCTTCCTTTATGGCAACAACAATGTTACTAAGCCATTCGAGGTACTTGACCTCCCTTATTACGCCTGCTTCCATTAGTCGTTGGACTTCAGTTTTGATGAAATTATTTTGATGTGTCGAGAGGCTATGCTTTTTCTGCCGAACGGGACTCACCTCAGGGTGTACTTTAAGGTTATGTTGAATAATACATGGGTCCACTCTGGGCATATCATTCAGAGAGTAAGCAAATAGATCTTTGTTCATTAATAGAAGGGATACAAGTTTTTCATTGTCACCTTCGGCCAGTTTTTCCCCACTCAGGTACTTCAGCCAGGGACCAGTTCTACATCCTCTGTTTCTAGTTTTTCAAGATCGCTTCTTTCCCTTTCTATATCATCTTTGTCGGTCATGCTCTACTCTCCCGAAGTCTACATGTGCATTTTTGCCAGATTTTGCCTTTCTTTGATGAACACTTTCCTAACTTTAGCTTGATCAATGAGTATTTCTGCATCACTGTCCTTTGTTTCAAACATAATAGTCAGGTATTTCACATCTAGTCAAAGGTGAAGGTTGCCCTACGTCTATCTTTAAAAGATGGCATTGTATTAACATGGGACATCTATGACGTTGAACCTTATCGTCGTGGAAGCAAAGAGTTCTTCCTTGGTATGGACCAAGGTACCCCTTAGCATCAAGGGTAGATTAATCCACTTAAGCACTGGGAGTTCTGAAGGACCAACACCAAAGGTACGTGAGGTCATAGGTTTAAGATCACCCTAAAAAATACCTGTGTTTGGTAACAAGTGGGAGAATAAAACGTTGGCATTTGATCCGTCATCAATGAGTACCCTTTTCACATCCTAGCTTCCAATCATTGCCATGATTAGGAGAGTATCGTCATGTGGGAACTTCACAACCGACCCATCACTTTGGGTTAGCTTGTTCATTGGCTTGTCAAACTCCATCGTTGCAACCTCCCTCACCTTTTTCTTTTTTTTAGTCGAGGGTAGCCCAGTGGTTGTTGTTTGGATAACCCTATCCAAAGCTAGGGGTGCTTTCCGGGGCTTCGATTGGTTTGGCACCTGTTCAAGTCATACTCCTCATCTTCTGCTTTTCCTTCATCATTCACTTTTTCTCGAGCCTTTGGCGATGACATCCGTAACTAATGCCAAAGTTGCCCTTGTTAGGTACCTCCTAAGTGCTTGGCTTAAGCTAAGAAAAACAAAGGAAAACAAAGAAAAGAATAAAGGAGAGTGAGGAGAACTATGGAAACTAGTACAGTGATCTATGTACAAAACTAGAAACCTTCAGGCCTTAATTGCACCTAGAAGCTGGACTATGGAAAACTGACAGAAAACAGATAAGGGGGTCAAATTGTACACTCAGATTAGTGGTACAATTAAAACTACAAACTTAAAGTTGGCATTTTCGGCCATGCAAGTTTATTGAATGACTAGTGCAAGACTAGACCAAAACTAGTAGACAATAATGATTGCTAGTCAAGTCTTGTCTACCACTAAAGAACTATTCACTAGTTAACTAGTTAAATTAACTAGTCTTTATTCTAGTTACATGGCCGGTTACACATGGGGAATTAAAGCACTTTGGTACTTGTGTTTGATGTGTACATGGCATTATAAGCCATGAAGTGACCTAAATGTCAAATTGGACCCAAGTTTTAGTGGCGGCCTTGTGATCATATGAAGCTAAGGACTACATTGTTTCATGCAAAGAAATGGAAGACAAAAGTTAGTATATTTTCTAACTAAATCACATGTGTCTTTCAGCCTAAACTAAGTCAAGGCCATTTGTTCATTTCGGGTTACCTTGCTCTTGCTTGGCCGAAAGCTCTTCCATGAGAGTTCATCCACACTTTGGTCTTGAATTCAAGAAATCTTGAGGGAATTTGAAGGATTCAAGCTTGGAAGACTCATTTCGGCTTTAGGCTACTTGGAATCAAGCTTTGTTCTTGAGTTTTGGTCAAGGGCCGAGCCAAATCAAGCAAGGGTTCCAAGGTATTCTTTGTATCTCTTGATTTCCATGGTATTTCTTCCATGAACAAGGGATTTAGAAGCTCAATTGTTGTTAGATTGAGTTAATTGAACAAGTTTGATGTTGGTTTGAAAGTTGGTTGTTGGCCGAAAGTATTGGATGAGTAATCTTGGTGTTCTTCTTGAGTTCCATGGAAATTAGTCCATGATTAAGGTTAATTGGTGCCTATTTGATCTTATGCTAGGCAATTTTGAGCAAGGAACATCAATGTGTGCAAGTTAGTGTTTGGCCGAGAAGCTCATTTTGAGGTAATGTTATGTTCTTCGTTTGATTACATGGTAATGGTGCCATGAATAAGGGTTATTGATGATTTGGTGATTATATGATGGATTAAATTGATGAAGAACATTAAAGTGTGAAAATGGGCATTATGGCCGAGAGCATGGATTAGTGTAATTAGGTGTTCTTCATTTAATTGCATGGTAATGGTGCCATGAACAATGTTTATTGATGATTAGATGATCATGTAATGAGTTAGTTTGATGAAGAACATAAATATAAGGAATTGGGCATTTTGGCCGAGAGTTTGAACTAGTGTATCTTGGTGTTCTTCTTGGAGTACATGGTATTTAATCCATGATTATGTGTTGTTGATGCCTATGTGTTGTTATGGTAGGCATTGTGATTGAGGAACACTTGGGCATTTGAAGTTTGGTTGTGACCGAGAGCATATTGAGGTAGGGTTCACTAACACTTGATATTGCTTGGTGAATTACCATGGTTCAAGTGTTTAGAGTGACTAAGTGATGGTTGAAATTTGCCAAATGACCTTAGTTGCTTGATGGGCTATTGAGTTTTCACTCGGTTGAATTGTTGATTAGCTAATTAACTAATGTACATGTACTAGAAATGCAAGTAAATGTGGCCTATTTGCTTAGCATTTTGGAGCTCTAAGTGGAAGTGGATGGTTTGATGGTGTTTTGTGTGCAATGTGCACATGGGTACATGTATGGTTATTTGGGCCGAGAGCAAAATGTGGAGTGTGTGTGTGTTCTTGTGTGCTTTGGTGCTTTCCATGTGCTTGCTAACCCCACTTATGGAATTGTGGATTTTATGCCATGGTTATTTATCTTGTATATGTATATGCTTGGTTTTCCTTGTCTTTGTGTTTGTTTTGCAGGTAAAGCTAGCTATTGGGAGGTTAAGCTTGAGTGTATACTCAGCTTAACTAAATAGACTCTTATTAGAGTTGAATATATATAAGTGAATCCTACTGAGTTTTACTCACTGCCCATCCTTTTATTTTCAGGCAAAGACATTCGGCCTGAGTAGCACTAGTTTGCTCTGTACTTGTGTTTAGTGCTTGTTTGCTTGTTTTCCAAGGTATGTGCCAATGTGTGCTTGGCTTATTAGTTCTAGTACATTACAAGTCTTATATTCTTGGTTGGCCGAGACTTATGTGATAAGTATGCAGGCTGTAGTTGGAGACTTGTCTAGGAAAAGCTATGGACACTTGGACTTTGGCTCTGATCATAGTATTTACTTTCATGACAATGAATCAGGCAATTGGGTTGGTGTTGCAGTGTGTGCTTTTGTATGGAATTCTCAAAGTTCTGTTTGACCATTAATGGTCTTGGTATGTAATAACTTGGCATGTTTAGCTTTCGGTTTCATGGCATGTAGCCATGTTGGACTCTAGGTAGACTACCCTTTTTGTGTACATATGTGTAGTCCTTGATGCCTAGACTTGTGATGCTTTTGTTGGGATTGTATGCCAAGTTATGTATGGGCTTATGGATGGCTTTATGCTTGTACATGTATGCTGAATATTTTGGGCCAATGTATGGCACTTTTATGTGAATAGTTATGGGCCTAGTCTTATGGAAATGCTGAGCATCATTATATGTATGTTGTTGACCGAGAGCATCATGTACACATTAACTTATGGTTTCAAAATCTAAACCAATAATGTGGCTTCTTGGTTGTCATATAGTTAGCACACTTGATTGCACACCAATTATGCACTTAAAAACTTCATTAAGTGTTGCCTTGCTTGGTATGCAAGTATTCAATTAAAACCTTACTTGTTGTGCAAGTTAGTGGTATTGGGCCTTGCCTTTGCTGCAAGTACTGTTGGACTTGTTTTAAAGCCACCTGGGCCACCTCCCAGGCCTCTCAACTTAAGAAAATAAGATTTCATGTTGGCATGGTTTGCTTGGCCGAATGCTAGAATCTAAATTTTGGAGTTGGGCTGGTGAGTTAATTTAGAAACTTATAGGCTAAGGCCTGAGCGAGGTGTGACAGCCCTTGTTTAATTAAGAACTCAATTTACTTCTTTAATTGGAAGCAATCCTCGGCATCATGCCCATGATCTCGATGAAATTGGCAGTACTTCTTCATGTTCTTTCTTTTATCCGAGGTCATGGCCTTCGAATGTTTGATTGAAGTTCCCTGCCTTTCCAAGGCCATGAAGATATTCGTCCTTGAAGTGGCCAAAAGGGTGAATGTTGCTAGCTTATTTCCCTTGGGTTTTTTAGGTCTACCTCCTTCCTCGGATTGATACCGACATCGGTGACTATTACCTACGAACTGCTGATGCTTAGACTTCACCCTCCCATTCTTAGTTCCCAAGTTATCATATGTTGCTCTGCCCTTCAGTAAAATTCACAGAGGGTGTCAGGGGGGTCTTTTGAGAACTTGTAGAAGAGCTGTGAGTCCCTCCCCAGTCCTATGATCATTGTAAGGATTTGGATCTTGGGGCAGAATTCAGGAACAGTTAGTGCTTCTCTGTTGAATCTCTCGACATAATTCCGAATGGTCTCCCCATTTTTTTCGGCTATATCGAACATTTGGATAAGCATCTTCCTCGCCGCCCTACTCCCTATGAATTGTTGGGTAAAGGAGGTAGATACTTCCTGGGAGCCCATTATGGTTCTAGTCACCAAGGAGTTATACCACGCAATTGCTGGCCTGGATAAGGTGACCTCGAAGCACTTGCAGACGATGGTGTTATCAGCCCCGTGCAACACCATACTCCTTCTATATTTTGTTAAGTAAGCCTAAGGGTTGCTTCACCCATCATACATTTCCAAGCATGGTATTCAAAATTCACAAGGCATATGGGCTCACTATCACCTTAATAAAGGGGTACTTTTCTCCGGTAAAGATCTCCGATAGTGTCGACCAAATTGGCTTTTGGGAGACCTATTTCTCCACCTTATCCAACCTTTCCAAAATTTTCTCCATCAGGACCAAAGTACCATCCTCTCCTCGTTTCCTGGGAACCACAGGCAAGGGAGAATGACATTTTCTTTTTAGTGAGTAACTTTGACACTGTGGTGAGAGGGACTTCTTTGGTGGAGAAAGGCTCCAGTAGTGGGAGGTCCTTGGCTCTTTTGATCTAGACCCTGCCACATACTGCCCACGAGATAAAGCGCTCTCTATCAAGGACTTTCCATGGAAGCTCTTGTTTGGGAAACTTTGGCAAGATGACCGGTGCCCCTTGTCCTATTGGACCTTTGGCGAAGGGGTCCACACATGAGAACGTGTGCACAACCATCTTTCATCGAGTTGCTACATCATTTCGGCCACTATGAAGCACTGGAAATCACACAGGAAGCCCATAGTGACCATTAGAGGATGTTCGCCCTCTAGAAGGGAAGGCTGTGGGGGTACCTGATCATCTGTTGGCAGGGGCTCAAGCACAAACTGGGACTTTGGAATGACCTTATCCTTAGAATGCCAAGTCTCCATCACAGTGACTTGGCAATGAGTTCCTAGAGACAATGCTAAATGGTGCTCTAACACATCTTCGATGTAGGACATGTTAGACCTCCAGTAGACCTTCATCTAAGTAGTACTTGTGACACTTGAAAGGTAAGGGCTAGAAGCTCCCCGAAGTGTTTTTCCGGGGCAGGGATCTTTGGTGCCTTAGTTAGTATGAGAGGGGAAGAGTTGTTAAGAGTTAAAAGTAGAGAACAGAAAATGAGGGTATCTCTTGTGTCTTGCCTGGGAGCCTCCCCCAAGTATTTATAGGAGGCCGGGAGGAGGAGGCCATGTACACCTAGCCTGAGTAGATCAGGACATGTGTTCAACCAGATTTCATCCGTATCTTTAGAGAGAGGTGTCTACAGCTGCCATTGGTGATTATGCCTAGAGGACAAGGGCATGTATGAGGTTTCTGTCAGAGATTCACCAACTATATTTTTCATTTCTCCCTAAGATCCCTCAGGGATCTAAGACCTCTCCGGACAAGGATTCCCCCTGAGGGTAACTAGAAAAAGCCCTGCGGATGTGTGGACCATTTTTAGGAGGCATTTCTTTTGTTGAGGATGATAGACCTACATTTCCAACGTTGGTCATGTACACTTTTTGAGGATGGTGAATACTCTTTTTCCTGGGGTTGGTCGTGTTACCACCTCACAAAAATGGGAGAATTACAAGTGTGATATAATGGTCTAAAAACCATTATATTCTGTAATTCTTGTTAGTTTTGTGCCCAAAAGCCAATCACGAGATGATTGTATTTTTTGCACATTAAGTCATGATATTTTATTAAGGCATTAATCCAACAATGATGTTTGTTGTTCTGTTTCTGCGTAACATAATAAACATAATTATAACCCTGGAATAATGATATTCTCAAACATCCCTGGTCTAGTATTATTATGGAGCGGGTTGCAATAATACATAATGACTAGCAAATGTGGAGACTAATATGAGATATGTAGTCTACATATCGGTACAAGTTGGAGAACTTGTGTACTGGACCGACCCACCATGAGAACACTACATGGATCGTTATATGAGTGTCATAAGTGATTCTCATAGTGATCATGGTATATGTAGTCCTTCGACCTAAGATCATCAAGGTTCCCTACATGTGAGTCACATACTTTGATACTTTCCTTTGTTGCTCGTAACTGAGTGAACTTGAAGGAGGTCATTGGGTATGTCACATATCATGCGGAGGGATTTGTATGATCAAGATGGGATTTGTCCCTCCTATGTAACGGGAGTGATATCTTCGGGCCCCTTGATAGAGTAAGACTTAGAAAAATGCATGGCCATGCTCGGATGAGTTGATATACGATATCAATGTCATCAGTTTAAGTTGGTCTACTCGGTAATCAAGAAACCAAAGATTGGGCTATACGAGAGTGACACATTCCATGTCTCGTGCTTAGTCTTGATATCTTGGACAAAGGGACAATGGCATATATCGGTGATGATCATAAAGGTTTAGTCGAATCACCGACAATCTTGTCACTTGGGTAGCAATGATGTGTTGCTAGACACCGCTCATTGCTTATGATCATAAATGTGATTTATGATCATTGCCAACGTGGTAAGAGCCTATTGGGTCGCACACATAGAGCTATTTGGATCATTAGAGTGCATGGGCTAATTATTTGGGTTATGGTTTCACTTTAATTTCGTATTAATAATGGGCCCAAGAGTTGAGCCATTATTAAGCCCGAAATTAAAGCCTAATTGGATTAGGGCTTTGAAACCCATTAGGCCTGGAAGTTGAGTCTCACTATAAATACAACTTTTAGTGAGAAATTCACAGGTCTCCTTGCCCTAGCCTCCCAAAAGGACAGCCGCACTCTTCTCTTGCAATTCCTTGGAGGACGCAAGCTAGCACTGCGAGCGCAAGAGAAACGCATCTGCCGGGACGTGGTGGAAGCGTGGTGATCCCGAGAGGCTCGTGTGGATACCATAGAGAGCCTGAACACGTCAACTGTTCAGGTTTTGTGATTCAACTCTACAGTTGAGTGAGAGATCTCAACCGAAAATTAGGTATGAAAATTTTTGAACACCCGGTTTACCCCGTTTCACTTGGATCCTGGAGGGTTTCGGTTAAATTCCGCTGCGCTGTTTGGCTCCCGAAACCCAACAGTGGTATCAGAGCTACTGGTGAAACCCTAAATCGGGATTGAATGTTGAATCGCATGATGTTATGTGTTCGGTTGCTTTTCGGCCATGATTAATTAGATTGATTCATGATGCATGAAACCGGAACTCGTAATGAACATATGACATATATGAAGAAACGACACTAATTGGTTAATGAGATTAACCCGAAATTGATAGGTATGAGATACCTATATGGATTAGGATTCTTGCAATAGTTGCAAAAACCCTAGCTTGGTTCGGATTCGGCCTGTTCGGGCACCGAAAGTAAGGTATTTTTGGTGGCTCGAATGGAGGAGTCTCGGGTGCCTACTTGCTCGAAATAGAAGATCTCGGGCTAAGCAATTGTAAGACAATTTTTTGCGCCGGGGGGCGCTGCCCCCCACGCAACCCCCGCAAGGGCGGCTCCCCTTGACCCCGTCCGCTGACCGGTCAGCGGAACCACCGCCCGCTGACCGGCCAGCGGGAGCGGGACCGCCGTATGCGAAGCGCCACATAAATAAAAACTGGTTAATCAACTCACGAAAATTGGCATGCATCTTTGTTGAATGAGATTTGACATGATATGCTGATTGGTGGTTGAAGCATGGTGCATGGTTATAGCCCTTGATTGGTTGTACTTGTAAATACGGCCTGCGAGTCGTGCCTTTTCTTGTTACTCTCATTGTACATTCTCTTCTCACCTTACTCCCCTCGAATGTAACTCGAGGTTTCTATTATTGATGTAATGGTACATTATGGGATCATCCAAGGTGGTATGTCCAAGGATCATCCAAGGTGGTAGGAGGTGACAACAAAAGGGCAACCAAGAAAGGAAGAGAAGGAGCTTGTGAAGACCCTTTTCTTTTCTTAGGCTTTTATGATATTCTCATTGGCTTGAGAATATCGCATAGTTTGGGCTATAACCATGTCACGTTTACTTTCTTGTAAGCATGAGATGCATGTTTTATATTTGTATGTATGTGATGCATGTATAAGACAACCGGAGATAACAAATTGGTGAGATCAAAAGAAAAATCCCTCAAACAAATATTAAGTCATTAAATGTGATGCCTTCCAAATGTTGGCACTCGTCAAGACTTTGATCAACATTAGGTGGGTTTGCCAAAGCAAAGCACCTATGTTCATCTTGGTAAGGCGCGATGGGATAATAGTGATATCCAAATTGCTAACTTTGGGTCTGACTTAACTAAGTCATCCTAATAGGATTAGGGACTTAGAGGCATAGAGTTGGGCTTAAGTTCATGAGATGAGCTTGGACAAGTGTTGTTCACCCAACTATCCAAGAGTTGCATAAGATGCAATTGGCAAGGAGTTGCCTACCTAAATAGCTGTAACTTGAGAGAAAAGCCAAAGCTGACTCAGGTTGTGGTCAAATATGGATCTTGGCCCACTAGAATACCTTAGCGCCGAGGTGTTCCGAAATAATATCGAGGGTTATTATTTTGAGGAAAATAGTGGGAGTATCGTTTAATAAAAGTCCTTATTAAATGAATTAAAATACATGACTCTTACACTGCATATTTACTGTTGTAGATAACCATGGCACAAAACACATCGACACTTTCGTTGCGATCGATCCTTGAGAAGGAAAAACTGAATGGGACCAACTTTCTCAAATGGTACCGAAACTTGAGGATAGTCCTCAAGCAAGAGAGAAAGGCTTATGTCCTAGAGCAGCCCATTCCGAATGAGCCTGCTGCCACTGCTCCAAGAGCTGAAAGGGATGCTCACAAGAGGCATTCTGATGATGCTTTGGATGTTGCATGCCTCATGCTTATTACCATGGAATCTGAGCTTCAGAAGCAACATGAGAACATGGGGGCGTTCGATATGATCGAACATCTCAAAATGCTTTTCCAAGAGCAAGCTAGGCATGAGAGGTTTGAGACCTCTAAGGCATTGTTTCAGTGCAAGATGTCTGAGGGAAGTCCCGTGGGTCCTCATGTGCTCAAGATGATTGGGTACATTGAGAATCTTGAGAATTTGGGATTTGCTCTTCAGAAAGAGTTGGCTATTGATGTAGTCTTGCAATCGTTGCCTGAAAGCTACAGTCAGTTCGTCATGAACTATAACATGAACGACCTTGACAAGTCCCTCCCTGAATTGCTCAACATGTTGAGAACTGCTGAGCAAAACCTTAAGAAGGCTAAGCCCATTTTGATGGTTCAAAAGGGCAAGGGAAAGGGAAAAGCCAACAAGAAGAAGGATAAAGCTAATGGAAAGTCCAATGCTAATTCTTCTTCAGCTGCACTGAAACCAAAGGGTGGTGTGGCAAAGGAAGGGGAGTGCTTCCATTGTAAGCAACCTGGACACTGGAAGCGCAACTGCAAGCTCTATCTTGAAGAACTTGCTAAGGAAAAGGGAAGTAAGACTTCCACTTCAGGTATTTTTGTTATAGAGGCTAACTTTTCTACTTCCTCATCTTGGGTATTGGATACTGGATGTGGATCTCACATTTGTGCAAATGTGCAGGATCTAAGTAGAAGTAGAAGTAGAAGATTGGCCCGAGGTGAAGTGGACCTACGTGTTGGAAATGGAGCAAGGGTTGCTGCCTTAGCAGTAGGGACTTATGTTCTCACTTTACCTAGTGGATTAGTTTTAGAATTAGACAACTGCTACTTTGTGCCTACTATTAGTAGAAATTTGATTTCTGTTTCTTGTTTGGACAAGAAAGGTTTTTCATTTATAATAAAGGACAAATGTTGTTCTATTTATTTGAATGAAATCTTTTATGGTAGTGCTCAACTTAGCAATGGGTTGTATGTTCTAGACCTCAAAGATCCAATCTATAATGTGAATACCAAGAAGGTCAGATTAAATGATTCAAACCCGACCTATCTCTGGCACTGTCGCTTGGGCCATATAAATGAGACCCGCATATCCAAGCTCCATAAGGATGGACTCTTGGACTCATTTGATTTTGAATCATATGAGACATGTGAGTCATGTTTGTTGGGCAAGATGACCAAAGCCCCATTCATAGGGCAAAGTGAAAGGGCTAATGACTTACTAGGACTCATACATAGTGATGTATGTGGCCCTATGTCTACACAAGCTAGAGGAGGTTTCCAATACTTCATTACTTTCACTGATGACTTCAGCAGATATGGCTATGTGTATCTCATGAGACACAAGTCAGAATCCTTTGAAAAGTTCAAAGAATTCAAGAATGAAGTAGAGAATCAACTCGGGAAGAGTATCAAAGTGCTTCGATCAGATCGAGGTGGAGAGTACTTGGATCGAGAATTCCTTGACTATCTGAAGGAGTGTGGTATAGTATCACAACTCACTCCACCAGGTACACCTCAATGGAATGGTGTATCTGAAAGGAGAAATCGAACTCTGTTAGACATGGTTCGCTCTATGATGAGTCAAGCTGACCTTCCAAACTCCTTTTGGGGACATGCTCTAGAGACAGCCGCTTTTACACTAAACTAAATCGAGTTCCATCTAAATCGGTTCAAAAGACACCATATGAGATATGGAGTGGGAGGCATCCCAATTTGTCTTTTATGAAGATTTGGGGCTGTGACACTTATGTGAAACGTCAATCCTCTGACAAACTAGGGCCCAAATCTCAAAAATGCCTTTTTGTTGGGTATCCCAAAGAAACAAAGGGTTACTATTTCTACAATCCTTCTGAGCAAAAAGTGTTTGTTGCTCGAACTGGTGTCTTTTTAGAGAAAGAGTTTATCTCTAAAGGAACTAGTGGGAGGAAAGTAGAACTTGAAGAAATTCAAGAACAACAAGGAGACATCGAACCTGAAATGGAACCTGAACAGACACCACAAGATGTTGTGGTTCAAGAGTCTGTTCCTGTAGCACAGAGCCCACGTAGGTCTGGTAGGATTCGGCGTGAGCCTGAGAGATATGGATTTCTCGTGACTCACACTGGTGATGTGATGCTCATGGATCAGGATGAGCCCACAACCTACCAACAAGCTATGTCGGGGCCTGACTCTGAGAAGTGGCTAGTGGCCATGAAATCCGAGATGGAATCCATGTATGAAAACCAAGTATGGACTTTGGTTGACCCACCTGAAGGGGTAAAACCCATAGGGTGCAAATGGGTTTTCAAGAAGAAAACTGACATGGATGGTAATGTGATTACCTTTAAGGGACGATTGGTTGCAAAAGGTTTCAAGCAAATTCATGGTATTGACTATGATGAAACTTTTTCACCAGTTGCTATGCTTAAATCCATCCGAATTTTGTTTGCTATTGCTGCACACTATGATTATGAGATATGGCAAATGGATGTCAAAACTGCATTCCTAAATGGAAAGCTACTTGAGGATGTGTACATGACACAACCTGAGGGTTTTGTCACTCCTGAGAATGCCAATAAAGTGTGCAAGTTGCAAAGGTCCATTTATGGACTGAAGCAAGCTTCTCGAAGTTGGAATCTTCATTTTGATGAAGCAATCAAAGAGTTTGGTTTTATCAAAAATGAAGATGAACCTTGTGTCTACAAGAAGGTTAGTGGGAGCGCTATTGTCTTCTTGGTGTTGTATGTAGATGACATACTACTCATCGGGAATGACATTCCTGAGCTACAGTCTGTGAAGACTTGGCTAGGGAAATGTTTCTCTATGAAGGACTTGGGTGAAGCAGCCTATGTGTTAGGCATCAGGATCTATAGAGATAGATCTAGAAAGCTTCTTGGCCTAAGTCAAAGTACATACATTGACAAGGTGCTAAAGAGGTTTAGCATGCAAGATTCCAAGAAAGGATTCTTGCCCATGTCACATGGTATAACTCTTTCTTGCCCATGTCACATGGTATAACTTACCAATCGAACCCTGGTGAGAGTCATTAGACAGCTGTTAAGAACATCCTTAAGTACTTATGTAGGACTAAGGATGCATTCTTGGTCTTTGGAGGTGAAGATGAGCTCGTTGTAAGGGGTTACACCGATGCAAGCTTCCAATCCGATAAGGATGATTTTAGATCGCAATCTGGTTATGTGTTTTGTATTGGTGGTGGTGTTGTGAGCTGGAAGAGTTCAAAGCAAGAGACAGTAGCTGACTTTACAACAGAATCTGAGTACATTACCGCCTTTGATGTTGTGAAAGAGGCAGTTTGGATCAAGAAGTTCATCACTGAACTTAGAGTGGTTGCAAGCATTGTCGACTCGATAGAGCTCTATTGTGACAATAAAGGAGCAATCGCACAGGCTAAGGAACCTCGATCTCACCAGCAATGATCCAAACACATACTCCGACGCTATCATCTCATCAGGGAGATCATAGAGAGGGGTAATGTAAGGATATGCAGGACTTCGACAGACAGCAACATTGCTGATCCACTAATAAAGCCCCTTACGCAGCAAAAACATGATAGCCATTCTAGGTCCATCGGTATTAGATACATGGATGATTGGCTTTTAGTGCAAGTGGGAGATTGTTAGTTGTTAGTGTTGTGCCCAAAAGCCAATCATGAGATGATTGTATTTGTGCGCATGAAGTCATGATATTTTATTTAGGCATTAGTCCAGCAATTATGTTCGTTGCTTTGTTTCTGCGTAGCGTAACAAACATAATCGTAACCCTAGAATAATGATATTCTTAAACGTTCCTGGTCTAGTATTATTGTGGAGCGGGTTGTAATAATGCATAACAACTAGCATATGTGGAGACTAATATGAGATATGTAGTCTACATATGGGTACAAGTTGGAGAACTTGTGTACTGGACCGACCCACCATGAGAACACTACATGGATCGTTATATGAGTGTCATAAGTAATTTTCATAATGATCATAGTATATGTAGTGCTTCGACCTAAGATCATCAAGTTTCCCTACATGTGAGTCACATACTTTGATACTTTCCTTTGTTGCTCGTAATGGAGTGAACTTGAAGGAGGTCATTGGGTATGTCACATATCATGCGGAGGGATTTGTATGATCAAGATGGGATTTGTTATGATCAATATGGGATTTGTCCCTCCTATGTAACGGGAGTGATATCTTCGGGCCCCTTGATAGAGTGAGACTTAGAAAATGCATGGCCATGCTCGGATGAGTTGATATACGATATCAATGTCATCAGTTTAAGTTGGTCTACTCGGTAATCAAGAAACCAAAGATTGGGCTATACGAGAGTGACACATTCCATGTCCTGTGCTTAGTCTTGATATCTTGGACAAAGGGACAATAGCATATATCGGTGATGATCATAAAGGTTTAGTCGAATCACTGACAATCTTGTCACTTGGGTAGCAATGATGTGTTACTAGACACCGCTCATTGCTTATAATCATAAATGTGATTTATGATCAAATATGATTTATGATCATTACCAATGTGGTAAGAGCCTATTGGGTCGCACACATAGAGCTATTTGCATCATTAGAGTGTGGATCATTAGAGTGCATGGGCTAATAATTTGGGTTTTGGTTTCACAATAATTTCGTATTAATAATGGGCCCAAAAGTTTAGCCATTATTAAGCTCGAAATTAAAGCCTAATTGGATTAGGGCTTTGAAACTCATTAGGCCTGAAAGTTGAGTCTCACTATAAATACAACTTTTCTAGTGAGAAATTCGCAGCTCTCCTTACCCTAACATTCCAAAAGGGACAGTCGCACTCTTCTCTTGCAATTCCTTGGAGGACGGACGCAAGCTAGCACTGCGAGCGCAAGAGAAACGCATCTGCTGGGATGTGGTGGAAGCGTGGTGATCCCGAGAGGCTCGTGTGGATACCATAGAGAGCCTGAACACGTCAACTGTTTCAGGTTTTGTGATTCGACTCTACAGTTGAGTGAGAGATCTCAACCGAAAATTAGGTATGAAAATTTTTGAACACCCAGTTTACCCCGTTTCACTTGGATCCTGGAGGGTTTC
>SMDT01002576.1:0-28482 GCA_005392925.1 Aquilaria sinensis | reverse complement strand
ATTCAAAACTAGTTCAAAATGATTCATAACAAGTTCAGAACGAAATGGAAATATTCATAACAAGTTTATAATGAAATGCAAACATTAACACCTTGTTTAGAATGAAATTAAAACATTCATGACTTGTTTGGAATCAATTCAAAACATTTAGAATGAATTTGAAATATTCACAACTAGTTTGGGATGGAAACATTCACAACCGGTTTGGAATTATAACATTCACAACTTGTTTAGAATAAAAAGGAAATATTCATAAGTTGTTTGGAATAGAAAAATTCCAAACTTATTTAAAACAAATGGAAACAATCATAATAAGGTTAAAATAAAATGGAAACATTCACAACTTGTTTAGAATGAAAAAGAAACATTCACAACTTGTATAGAACAAAATGGAACGATTCAAAACTAGTTCAAAATGATTCATAACAAGTTCAGAACGAAATGGAAATATTCATAACAAGTTTATAATGAAATGGAAACATTAACACCTTGTTTAGAATGAAATTAAAACATTCATGACTTGTTTGGAATCAATTCAAAACATTTAGAATGAATTTGAAATATTCACAACTAGTTTGAGATGGAAACATTCACAACCGGTTTGGAATTATAACATTCACAACTTGTTTAGAATAAAAAGGAAATATTCATAAGTTCTTTACACTAGAAACAATCACAAGTTGTTTGCAATAGAAACAATCACAAGTTGTTTGGAATAGAAACATTCACAACTTATTCAGCATGTAAACATTCACTACTTGTTTTTCAATAAATTAGAAACATTCAGAACCACCTTGGAATGAAAACATTAATAACTTGTTTAGAATAAAAAGGAAACATTCATAAGTAGTTCAAAATAGAAACATTCACTACTTGTTTACAATGAAATGGAAACACTCATAACTTGTTCAAAATGAAATGGAAACATTTATAGCTAGTTTGGATTGGAAACACTCACAACTTGTTCAGAATGGAATGAAATCATTCACAACTTGTTTAAATGAAATGGAGGTAACCACAATTTGTTTGGAATAGAAATGTTCACAACTAGTTTAGAATGAAATAGAAACTTTCACTACTTGTTCAGAATAAAATGGAAACATTTACAACTAGTTTGGAATAGAAACATTCACAACTTGTTTAGAATAAAATGGAAACATTCACAACTTATTTTGAATAGAAATGTTCACAACTTGTTTAGAATGAAATCAAAACATTCACAATTTGTTTAGGATAGAAACAATCCTAACTTGTTTGGAATAAAAACATTCACAACTTGTTTTGATGGAAATAGAAACATTCACAACTTATTTAGAATGAAATGGAAACATTTACAACTAGTTTACATTAAAATGGAAACAGTCAGAACTTGTTTAGAATAAAAGCATTTACAACTTGTTTGGAATGGAAACATTCACAACTTATTTATAATGAAATAGAAACATTCATAACTTGTTTGGAATGAAATGGACAAATTTACAACTAGTTTAGAATTGAAATATTCACAACTTGTTCGGAATCGAGACATTCACAACTTGATTGCTATGGAAAAATTTACAACTTGGTTTGAATGGAAACATTCACCCCTTGCTTAGAATGAAATTGAAATATTCCCAACTTGGTCAGAATGGAAACATTCACAACTAGTTTAGAAGGGAATGAAAACATTCACAACTTGTTTAGAATGAAATAGAACAATTTACAACTAGTTTGGAATGGAAACATTCACAACTAGTTTAAAATAAATTGGAAACTTTCGCAACTTGTTTAGAATGAAATGGAAGCATTCACAACTAGTTCAGAAAGGAAAAATTTGCAACTAATTCGCAATATAACAATTCAAAACTTGTTTGGAATGATGGGGAAACATTCACCATTCACAAGTTTTTTAGAATGAAATGGCACAATTCATAACTAGTTTACAATGGAAACACTTACAACCAGTTTAGAGTGAAATGGAAACATTTATAACTAGTTTCGAATGGAAACATTCTGAACTTGTTAGAATGAAATGGAATGTTAGAATGAAATGGAAACATTTACAAATGGTATGGAGTGGAAAAAGTTGCAATTTGTTTAGAACGAGATGGAAATATTCACAACTTGTTTAGAATAAATTGTGAACTTTGACAATTTCTTTAGAATGAAATGGAAACTTTCATAACTAGTTTGCAAGGGAAACACTGACAACATGTTTAGATTGAAGTGGAAACATTCACAATTTGTTTGGGATAAAAACAATCATAACTTGTTTGGAATGGAAACAATCACAACTTGTTTTGAATTGAAACATTCACAACTAGTTTGGAATGGAAACACTCACAACATGTTTGAATGGAAATATTCACAACTAGTTTAGATTGAAATGGAAACATTAACAACTTGTTTTGGAGAATAAAAATTCATAACTTGTTTGGAATGGAAACATTTATAACTTGATTATAATGAAATAGAAAAGTTCACAAACTTGTTTACAATTAAATAGAAAAATTCACAACTTGTTTGGAATGGAAACATTCACCACTTGTTTGGAATGGTGACATTCACAACTTATTAAGAATGGAAGAATTAACAACTTTTTTGAATGAAAACATTCACAATTTGCTTAGAATGAAATGGAAGCATTCCCAACTTGATTGGAATAGAAAGACTGACAATTAGTTCAAATAAAATGGAAACATGCGCAACTAATTTGTAATTGAAATAATCACAACTTGTTTGGAATCGAATGAATACCTTCACAAGTAGTTTGGAATAGAAATGTTCACAACCAGTTTGTATTAGAGTAAACATGGAATAGAAACATCCATAACTTGTTCAAAATAAAAACATTAACAACTAGTTTGGAATGGAAGCATTTACAAGTTGTTTAGAGTGAATTGGAAACATTCATAACTTGTTTGGAATGGAAACATTAACAACTTGTTTCGGATGAAATAAAAACATTCACAACTTGTTTAGAATGGTGGAACCAGTCAGACTTGTTTGGAATGGAAACATTCATAACTTGTTTAGAGTGAAATAGAAACATTCAAAATCTATTTGGAATAAAAACATTCCAAACTTATTTAGAATAAAATGGAAACATTCATAACAAGTTTAGAATGAAGAAGATACATTCACAACTTGTGTAGAATGAAGTAGAAACATTCACAACTTGTCTATAATGAAATTGAAACATTCAGAACTAGTTTGAAATGGAAACATTTATAATAAGTTTAGAACAAAAATGAAACATTCATAACAAGTTTAGAATGAAATGGAAATATTCACAACTTGTTTATAATTGAATAGAAATATTCACAACTTGTTTAGAATGAAATAGAAACATTCACAACTAGTTTGGAATGGAAACGTTTACAATTGGTTTAGAATCGGAACATTCATAACTTGTTTAGAATAAAGAGGAAACATTCACAACTTGTTTGCAATTGAAACATTGACAAGTTGTTTGGAATATATGTGCAAAACTTGTTCGGAATGTAAACATTCACATGAATTGTAAACATTCACAACTACCTTGGAATTGAAACGTTAACAACTTGTTTAGAATGAAATGAAAACATTCACAACTTGTTTGGAATAAAATGGACACATTCACAACTTGTTTGGAATAGAAAAGTTCACAACTTGTTTGAAATAGAAACAATCATAACTTGTTTAGAATGAAATGGAAAAATTCACAACTTGTTTCGAATGGAAACACTAACTAGTTATTTAGAATGAAATGGAAACAATCACAACTACTTTGGAATGGAAGTAATCACAACTACTTTAGAATGAAAACATTCACAACTTGTTTGGAGTGAAGACATTTATAACTTGTTTGGAATGAAATAGAAACACTCAGAACTACTTTTGAATAGAAATAGTCACAACTTATTTAGAATGAAATGGAAACATTCATAACTTCTTTAGAATAGAAACATTCATAACTTGTTTAGTATCAAATGGAAACATTAATGACTTGTTTGGAATAAAAACATCCACAACTTCTTTGGAATGGAAACATTCACTTCTAGTTTAGAATGAATTGAAAACCTTTAGAACTTGTTTGGAATAAAAACATTGATTCACAACTTGTTCACTATAAAATGGAAACATTCACAACTACTCTGGAATGCAAACATTCACTGCTTCTTTAGAATGAAGTGGAAGCATTCACAACTTATTGTGAATGAAATGGATATGATCAAAATAAGTTTGCAATGAAATGGAAACATTCATAACTTCTGTTTCCACATCAGAAAAATGGGAGAATTATAAAGTGTGGCATAATGGTCAAGATCCATTATATTGTGTAATTCTCACTATAGTGATTAAAGTGTGAGGGATAAAGGGTATGATCAACACCTCCTTAAAAGTGTTTTAAGTTGGTAACTAGGCCCCAAAGAAAAGCCTTAAGGATTACTTGTTTGTCAAGCAACCTATGGACTTTTTTTTGTAAGGTTTTAGAAATTTAGGTACTCAATTGTAAATTTTAAAGAAAGAGCTTTGGAGAGTTGTGGAAAGGATATGAATGGTATGAAAGTTCTATTGGAGAACCAAAATGCTTATGGAAGACAATTCTGGACAAAGAAAAGCATAAAGGGCTTTAAGGACTTAAGTGTCCTAGTGTAAGCCTTTGGTTGTTTATGCTTATGACTAAAGACAAATTGAAGCATTTTGGAGTTATCCCACTCAAGAAAAGGCAGCCAAAGAAAGATAAGGATGGTCAAATGTGGGCCAACTGATTAAGCTTAAGAAACCATTATCTTGTAGCTAGTAAAATGACATAAGACATGGTTAAGCTAGTTAAAGGTGTTTAGTGCACCTAAGCTAATTTAAGTAGCCAAACTAATTTTTTCTTCACCCATTTTAAGCCTCATCCAGCAGCCCACCCTTTCCACACTTCATCGCTAGCTCGTCCATAGCCACCATACCTCCAAGCTTGAAGCTAGAAGCAATTGAAAGCAAGAAAAGGCAATTGGAAGCTTTTTGGTGCTAAGAGTTGAGTGCACCGAGGATCAAGCCCCAATTTCGGCATACACTGAAGGTAAGGAGTTCTCTTGATCTCATGGATTTTTTACTATATTTTCAAGTATCCATTGAGCTAGGGCTAGGCTTCAGAGAGACCCATGAGCTTGATGAACCAAGCTTGGTGAAGGAAGTGCACTTAGCAAAGGTTTTTTGACCTAGTTTGAAGTGCACTATCATGAAAGCAAATTTAAGGGTTTCTAGCACCCAAAGCTAGTACTAACTAGTGTTAAAACTCTCCTAATACCAAGCTTAAGCTTGAAGAAGGCTTCCATAGTGATTTGCATATGTTTATTTCATGATTTATGGACTAACCAATGCTAATTGTTGTTGTTGCATACATTTGTTTGTTGTTTTTGTTTGGCTGCTGCATTTTATTGCTCTATGTTGGACATATGCAATGTGTATCTTGTGTTTTAGTGTCTTTGGATGTAGATGATGTTAGTGTTGTGCCCAAAAGCCAATCATGAGATGATTGTATTTTTGCACATTGAGTCATGATATTTTATGAAGGCATTAATCCAGCAATTATGTTTGTTGTTTTGTTCCTGCGTAACTTAACAAACATAATTGTAACCCTAGAATAATAATATTCTTAAAAGTCCCTGGTCTAGTATTATTATGGAGCAGGTTGCAATAATACATAACGACTAGCATATGTGAAGACTAATATGAGATATGTAGTCAACATATGGGTACAAGTTGGAGAACTTGTGTACTGGACCGACCCACCATGAGAACACTACATGGATCGTTATATGAGTGTCATAAGTGATTCCCATAGTGATCAGGGTATATGTAGTCCTTCGACCTAAGATCATCAAGGTTCCCTACATGTGAGTCACATACTTTGATACTTTCCTTTGTTGCTCGTAACTGAGTGAACTTGAAGGAGGTCATTGGGTATGTCACATATCATGCGAAGGGATTTGTATGATCAAGATGGGATTTGTCCCTCCTATGTAACGGGAGTGATATCTTCGGGCCCCTTGATAGAGTAAGACTTAGAAAAATGCATGGCCATGCTCGGATGAGTTGATATACGATATCAATGTCATCAGTTTAAGTTAGTCTACTCGGTAATCAAGAAACCAAAGATTGGGCTATACGAGAGTGACACATTCCATGTCTCGTGCTTAGTCTTGATATCTTGGACAAAGGGACAATGGCATATATCGGTGATGATCATAAAGGTTTAGTCGAATCACTGACAATCTTGTCACTTGGGTAGCAATGATGTGTTGCTAGACACCGCTCATTGCTTATGATCATAAATGTGATTTATGATCATTGCCAACATGATAAGAGCCTATTGGGTCGCACACATAGAGCAATTTGGATCATTAGAGTGCATGGGCTAATTATTTAGGTTATGGTTTCACTTTAATTTCGTATTAATAATGGGCCCAAAAGTTGAGCCATTATTAAGCCCGAAATTAAATCCTAATTGGATTAGGGCTTTGAAACCCATTAGGCCTAGAAGTTGAGTCTCACTATAAATACAACTTTTAAGTGAGAAATTCGCAAGTCTCCTTGCCCTAGCCTCCCAAAAGGACAGTCGCACTCTTTTCTTGCAATTCCTTGGAGGACGCAAGCTAGCACTGCAAGCGCAAGAGAAACGCATCTGCCGGGACATGGTGGAAGCGTGGTGATCCTGAAAGGCTCGTGTGGATACCATAGAGAGCTTGAACATGTCAACTGTTCAGGTTTTGTGATTCGACTCTACAGTTGAGTGAGAGATCTCAATAGAAAATTAGGTATGAAAATTTTCGAACACCCGGTTTACCCCGTTTCACTTGGATCCTGGAGGGTTTCGGTTAAATTCCGCTGCGCTGTTTGGCTCCCGAAACCCAACAGATGATACCAAGGTTTACACTATCTTTTGAGTATAAGTGTTCTCCTTCCTAAGTTTCACAATAAAACTTACTCCCTTCAAATCTGGCCATTTTAGGTCCAGTAGAAAGATCACACGCAAACTGACCTTTATAGTTCTAGTTTTGATCTAAAATTTCAAGTACTTGAACATCCATGTTGTTGGGTTTCGGGAGCCAAACAGCGTAGCAAAATTTAACCGAAATCCTCCAGGATCCAAGTGAAACGGGGTAAACCGGGTGTTCGAAAATTTTCATACCTAATTTTCGGTTGAGATCTCTCACTCAACTGTAGAGTCGAATCACTAAACTTGAATAGTTGACATGTTCAAGCTCTCTATGGTATCCACACGAGCTTTTCGGGATCACCATGCTTCCACCACATCCCGGCAGATATGTTTCTCTTGCGCTCGCAGTGCTAGCTTGTGTCCTCCAAGGAATTACAAGAGAAGAGCGCGACTGTCCTTTTTGGGGCTACGGCAAGGAGACCTGTGAATTTCTCACTAGAAGTTATATTTATAGTGAGACTCAACTTCTAGGCCTATTGGGATTCAAAGCCCTAATCCAATTAGGATTTAATTTCGGGCTTAATAATGGCTCAACTATTGGGCCCATTATTAATACGAAATTATTGTGAAACCAAAACCCAAATTATTAGCCCATGCACTCTAATGATCCAAATAGCTCTATGTGTGCGACCCAATAGGCTTTTACCAAGTTGGCAATGATCATAAATCACATTTATGATCATAAGCAATGAGCGGTGTCTAGCAACACATCATTGCTACCCGAGTGACAAGATTGTTGATGATTCGATGAAACCTTTATGATCATCACCGATATATGCCATTGTCCCTTTGTCCAAGATATCAAGACTAAGCACGAGACATGGAATGTGTCACTCTCGTATAGCCCAATCTTTGGTTTCTTGATTACCGAGTAGACCAACTTAAACTGATGACATTGATATCGTATATCAACTCATCCGAGCATGGCCATGCATTTTTCTAAGTCTTACTCTATCAAGGGGCCCGAAGATATCACTCCCGTTACATAGGAGGGACAAATCCCATCTTGATCATACAAATCCCTCCGCATGATATGTGGCATACCCAATGACCTCCTTCAAGTTCACTCAGTTACGAGCAACAAAGGAAAGTATCA
The DNA here is from genome assembly GCA_005392925.1 of Aquilaria sinensis. Classification (NCBI taxonomy): domain Eukaryota; kingdom Viridiplantae; phylum Streptophyta; class Magnoliopsida; order Malvales; family Thymelaeaceae; genus Aquilaria; species Aquilaria sinensis. The sequence continues at coordinate 20,431 of SMDT01002576.1, read as the reverse complement.
AAGTATGTGACTCACATGTAGGGAACCTTGATGATCTTAGGTCGAAGGACTACATATACCATGATCACTATGAGAATCACTTATGACACTCATCTAACGATCCATGTAGTGTTCTCTTGGTGGGTCGGTCCAGTACACAAGTTCTCCAACTTGTACCCATATGTAGACTACATATCTCATATTAGTCTCCACATATGCTAGTCGTTATGTATTATTGCAACCCGCTCCACAATAATACTAGACTAGGGACGTTTAAGAATATCATTATTCTAGGGTTACAATTATGTTTATTACGTTACGCAGAAACAAAACAACGAACATAATTGCTGGATTAATGCCTTAATAAAATATCATGACTCAATGTGCAAAAAATACAATCATCTCATGATTGGCTTTTTGGGCACAACACTAACAATCTCCCACTTGCACTAAAGCCAATCATCCATGTATCTAATACCGATGGACCTAGAATGGCTATCATGCTTTTGCTGCATAAGGGGCTTTGTCAGTGGATCAGCAATGTTGCTATCTGTCGAAGTCCTGCATATCCTTACATCACCCCTCTCGATGATCTCCCTGATGAGATGATAGCGTCGGAGTATGTGTTTGGATCGCTGGTGAGATCGAGGTTCCTTAGCCTGTGCGATTGCTCCATTGTTGTCACAATAGAGCTCTATCGGGTCGGTAATGCTTGGAACCACTCCAAGTTCAATGATGAACTTCTTGATCCAAACTGCCTCCTTCGCAGCATCAGAGGCGGCAATGTACTCAGATTCTGTTGTAGAGTCAGCTACTGTCTCTTGCTTTGAACTCTTCCAGCTCACAGCACCACCACCAATACAAAACACATAACCAGATTGCGATCTAAAATCATCCTTATCGGATTGGAAGCTTGCATCGGTGTAACCCCTTACAACGAGCTCATCTTCACCTCCAAAGACCAAGAATGCATCCTTAGTCCTTCGTAAGTACTTAAGGATGTTCTTAACAGCTGTCCAGTGACTCTCACCAGGGTTCGATTGGTACCTACTCGTCATGCTTAAGGCATATGAGACATCAGGATGAGTACATATCATGGCATACATGATAGATCCAATTGCTGAAGCATATGGAATCTTACTCATGCATTCTCTCTCCTTGGGTGTACTCGGACACTGAGATCTAGAAAGAGTTATACCATGTGACATGGGCAAGAATCCTTTCTTGGAATCTTGCATGCTAAACCTCTTTAGCACCTTGTCAATGTATGTACTTTGACTTAGGCCAAGAAGCTTTCTAGATCTATCTCTATAGATCCTGATGCCTAACACATAGGCTGCTTCACCCAAGTCCTTCATAGAGAAACATTTCCCCAGCCAAGTCTTCACAGACTGTAGCTCAGGAATGTCATTCCCGATGAGTAGTATGTCATCTACATACAACACCAAGAAGACAATAGCGCTCCCACTAACCTTCTTGTAGACACAAGGTTCATCTTCATTTTTGATAAAACCAAACTCTTTGATTGCTTCATCAAAATGAAGATTCCAACTTCGAGAAGCTTGCTTCAGTCCATAAATGGACCTTTGCAACTTGCACACTTTATTGGCATTCTCAGGAGTGACAAAACCCTCAGGTTGTGTCATGTACACATCCTCAAGTAGCTTTCCATTTAGGAATGCAGTTTTGACATCCATTTGCCATATCTCATAATCATAGTGTGCAGCAATAGCAAACAAAATTTGGATGGATTTAAGCATAGCAACTGGTGAAAAAGTTTCATCATAGTCAATACCATGAATTTGCTTGAAACCTTTTGCAACCAATCGTCCCTTAAAGGTAATCACATTACCATCCATGTCAGTTTTCTTCTTGAAAACCCATTTGCACCCTATGGGTTTTACCCCTTCAGGTGGGTCAACCAAAGTCCATACTTGGTTTTCATACATGGATTCCATCTCGGATTTCATGGCCACTAGCCACTTCTCAGAGTCAGGCCCCGACATAGCTTGTTGGTAGGTTGTGGGCTCATCCTGATCCATGAGCATCACATCACTCAGTGTGAGTCACGAGAAATCCATATCTCTCGGGCTCACGCCGAATCCTACCAGACCTACGTGGGCTCTGTGCTACAGGAACAGACTCTTGAACCACAACATCTTGTGGTGTCTGTTCAGGTTCCATTTCAGGTTCGATGTCTCCTTGTTGTTCTTGAATTTCTTCAAGTTCTACTTTCCTCCCACTAGTTTCTTTAGAGATAAACTCTTTCTCTAAAAAGACACCAGTTCGAGCAACAAACACTTTTTGCTCAGAAGGATTGTAGAAATAGTAACCCTTTGTTTCTTTGGGATACCCAACAAAAAGGCATTTTTGAGATTTGGGCCCTAGTTTGTCAGAGGATTGACGTTTCACATAAGCGTCACAGCCCCAAATCTTCATAAAAGACAAATTGGGACGCCTCCCACTCCATATCTCATATGGTGTCTTTTGAACCGATTTAGATGGAACTCGGTTTAGTGTAAAAGCGGCTGTCTCTAGAGCATGTCCCCAAAAGGAGTTTGGAAGGTTAGCTTGACTCATCATAGAGCGAACCATGTCTAACAGAGTTCGATTTCTCCTTTCAGATACACCATTCCATTGAGGTGTACCTGGTGGAGTGAGTTGTGATACTATACCACACTCCTTCAGATAGTCAAGGAATTCTCGATCCAAGTACTCTCCACCTCGATCTGATCGAAGCACTTTGATACTCTTCCCGAGTTGATTCTCTACTTCATTCTTGAATTCTTTGAACTTTTCAAAGGATTCTGACTTGTGTCTCATGAGATACACATAGCCATATCTGCTAAAGTCATCAGTGAAAGTAATGAAGTATTGGAAACCTCCTCTAGCTTGTGTAGACATAGGGCCACATACATCACTATGTATGAGTCCTAGTAAGTCATTAGCCCTTTCACTTTGCCCTGTGAATGGGGCTTTGGTCATCTTGCCCAACAAACATGACTCACATGTCTCATATGATTCAAAATCAAATGAGTCCAAGAGTCCATCCTTATGGAGCTTGGATATGCGGGTCTCATTTATATGGCCCAAGCGACAGTGCCAGAGATAGGTCGGGTTCGAATCATTTAATCTGACCTTCTTGGTATTCACATTATAGATTGGATCTTCGAGGTCTAGAACATACAACCCATTGCTAAGTTGAGCACTACCATAAAAGATTTCATTCAAATAAATAGAACAACATTTGTCCTTTATTATAAATGAAAAACCTTTCTTGTCCAAACAAGAAACAGAAATCAAATTTCTACTAATAGTAGGCACAAAGTAGCAGTTGTCTAATTCTAAAACTAATCCACTAGGTAAAGTGAGAACATAAGTCCCTACGGCTAAGGCAGCAACCCTTGCTCCATTTCCAACATGTAGGACCACTTCACCTCGGGCCAATCTTCTACTTCCACTTAGATCCTGCACATTTGCACAAATGTGAGATCCACATCCAGTATCCAATACCCAAGATGAGGAAGTAGAAAAGTTAGCCTCTATAACAAAAATACCTGAAGTGGAAGTCTTACTTCCCTTTTCCTTAGCAAGTTCTTCAAGATAGAGCTTGCAGTTACGCTTCTAGTGTCCAGGTTGCTTACAATGGAAGCACTCCCCTTCCTTTGCCACACCACCCTTTGGTTTCACTGCAGCTGAAGAAGAATTAGCATTGGACTTTCCATTAGCTTTATCCTTCTTCTTGTTGGCTTTTCCTTTTGCCTAGCCCTTTTGAACCATCAAAATGGGCTTAGCCTTCTTAAGGTTTTGCTCAGCAGTTCTCAACATGTTGAGCAATTCAGGGAGAGACTTGTCAAGGTCGTTCATGTTATAGTTCATGATGAACTGACTGTAGCTTTCAAGCAACGATTGCCAGACCACATCAATAGCCAACTCTTTCAGAAGAGCAAATCCCAAATTCTCAAGATTCTCAATGACCCAATCATCTTGAGCACATGAGGACCCACGGGACTTCCCTTAGACATCTTGCACTGAAACAATGACTTAGAGGTCTCAAACCTCTCATGCCTAGCTTGCTCTTGGAAAAGCATTTTGAGATGTTCGATCATATCGAACGCCCCCAGGTTCTCATGTTGCTTCTGAAGCTCAGATTCCATGGTAATAAGCATGAGGCATGAAACATCCAAAACATCATCAGAATGCTTCTTGTGAGCATCCCTTTTAGCTTTTAGAGCAGTGGCAGCAGGCTTATTCGGAATGGGCTGCTCTAGGACATAAGCCTTTCTCTCTTGTTTGAGGAATATCCTTAAGTTTTGGTACCATTTGAGAAAGTTGGTCCCATTCAATTTTTCCTTCTCAAGGATCGATCATAACGAAAGTGTCGATGTGTTTTGTGCCATGGTTATCTACAACAGTAAATATGCAGTGTAAGAGTCATGCATTTTAATTCATTTAATAAGGACTTTTATTAAATGATACTCCCACTATTTTCCTCAAAATAAGAACCCTCAATTTTATTTCGGAACACCTCGTCACTAAGGTATTCTAGTGGGCTAAGATCCATATTTGACCACAACCTGAGTCAGCTTTGGCTTTTCTCTCAAGTTATAGCTATTTAGGTAGGCGACTCCTTGCCAATTGCATCATATGCAACTCTTGGATAGTTGGGTGAACAACACTTGTCGAAGCTCATCTCATGAGCTTAAGCCCAACTCTATGCCTGTAAGTCCCTAATCTTATTAGGATGACTTAGTTAAGTCGGACCCAAAGTTAGCAATTTGGATATCACTATTATCCCATCGCGCCTTACCAAGACGAACATAGGTGCTTTGCTTTGGCAAACCCACCTAATGTTGATCAAAGTCTTGACGAGTGCCAAGATTTGGAAGGCATCACATTTAATGACTTAATATTTGTTTGAGGGATTTTTTTTTTATCTCACCAATTTGTTATCTCCGGTTGTTTTATACATGTATCACATACAAATATAAAACATGCATCACATGCTTATAAGAAATTAAACGTGACATGGTTATAGCCCTTGATTGGTTGTACTTGTAAATACGGCCTGCGAATCGTGCCTTTTCTTATCACTCTCATTGTACATTCTCTTCTCACCTTACTCCCCTCGAATGTAACTCGATGTTTCTATTATTGATGTAATGGTGCATTATGGGATCATGCAAGGTGGTATGTTTAAGGAGGTGACAACAAAAAGGGCAACCAAGAAAGGAAGAGAAGGAGCTTGTGAAGACCCTTTTCTTTTCTTAGGCTTTTATGATATTCCCATTGGCTTGAGAATATAAACCATGCACCATGCTTCAACCACTAATCAGCATATCATGTCAAATCCTATTCAGCAAAGATGAATGCCAATTTTTGCGCGTTGATTAACCAGTTTTTATTTATGTGGCGCTTCGCATACAGTGGTCCCACAATTGCTTAGCCTGAAATTTCCTATTTCGGGCAAATAGGCACCCGAGACTTCTCCACTCGAGCCACCAAAATACCTTACTTTCGATGCCCAAACAGGCCGAATCCGAACAAAGCTAGGGTTTTTGCAACTATTGCAAGAATCCTAATCCATATAGGTATCTCATACCATTCAATTTCGGGTTAATCTCATTAACCAATTAGTGTCATTTCTTCATATACGTCATATGTTCATTACGACTTTCGGTTTCATGCATCATGAATCAATCTAATTAATCATGCCGAAAAGCAACCGAACACATAACATCATACGATTCAACATCAATCCCAGTTTAAGGTTTCACCAGTAGCTCTAATACCACTGTTGGGTTTTGGGAGCCAAACAGTGCAGTGGAATTTAACCGAAACCCTCCAGGATCTAAGTGAAACGGGGTAAACCGGGTGTTAAAAAATTTTCATACCTAATTTTCGGTTGAGATCTCTCACTCAACTATAGAGTCGAATCACAAAACTTGAACAGTTGACGTGTTCAAGCTCTCTATGGTATCCACACGAGCTTCTCGGGATCACCACGCTTCCACCACGTCTCGGCAGATGCGTTTCTCTTTCGCTCGCAGTGCTAGCTTGCGTCCTCCAAGGAATTGCAAGAGAAGAGTGCGGCTGTCCATTTAGGAGGCTAGGGCAAGGAGACCTGCAAATTTCTCATTAGAAGTTGTATTTATAGTGAGACTCAACTTCCAGGCCTAATGGGTTTCAAAGCCCTAATCCAATTATGATTTAATTTCGGGCTTAATAATGGCTCAACTGTTGTGCCCATTATTAATACGAAATTATTGTGAACCCAAAACCCAAATTATTAGCCCATGCACTCTAATGATCCAAATAGCTCTATGTGTGTGACCCAATAGGCTCTTACCAAGTTGGCAATGATCATAAATCACATTTAGGATCATAAGCAATGAGCGGTGTCTAGCAACACATCATTGCTACCCAAGTGACAAGATTGTCGATGATTCAACTAAACCTTTATGATCATCCCCGATATATGCCATTGTCCCTTTGTCCAAGATATCAAGACTAAGCACGAGACATGGAATGTGTCACTCTCGTATAGCTGAATCTTTGGTTTCTTGATTATCGAGTAGACCAACTTAAACTGATGACATTGATATCGTATATCAACTCATCCGAGGATGGCCATGCATTTTTCTAAGTCTTACTCTATCAAGGGGCCCAAAGATATCACTCCTATTACATAGGAGGGACAAATCCCATCTTGATCATACAAATCCCTCTGCATGATATGTGGCATACTAAATGACCTCCTTCAAGCTCACTCAGTTACTAGCAACAAAGGAAAGTATCAAAGTATGTGACTCACATGTAGGGAACCTTGATGATCTTAAGTCAAAGGGCTACATATACCATGATCACTATGAGAATCACTTATGACACTCATCTAACGATCCATGTAGTGTTCTCTTGGTGGGTCGGTCCAATACACAAGTTCTCCAACTTGTACCCATATGTAGACTACATATCTCATATTAGTCTCCACATATGCTAGTCGTTATGTATTATTGCAACCCGCTCCAAAATAATACTAGACCAGGTACATTTAAGAATATCATTATTGTAGGGTTACAATTATGTTTATTACGTTACGCAGAAACAGAACAACAAACATAATTGTTGGATTAATGCCTTAATAAAATATCATGACTTAATGTGCGAAAATACAATCATCTCATGATTGGCTTTTGGGCACAACACTAACACATGTATCTAGTTATGATATGAAAATTTTGGTGATTTTAGGAAAACATTTGTTATTTTTAGTGATGGTGCTTACTGTGTTACGCTGCAGCTGTCCACCATCCTGTTTCTGAAGTGCATTTTGTCTAAAGCTCTCCTGTAACTTGGGTGCATGATTTAGCTTATTTGAGGCCATTAGGTAGTGCATGGATGAATGTACATGTAATACATGTAAATTTGAAAAAAGTATGTGGACGTTTGAGAACTGTTTTGTTGTGCATGTGAATGTGGTCCACAAGTTGTCTAAGTGTGAATGATAGGCTGCTTTTTGTAAATTCTATTTTGGCCACATAAAGTTGTGATATGTAGGAGCATGTAATTGCTATGTATATTGGACATGTATGGGATAGCCATGGAGGGCTTACCCCTTGTGAATGAAGCATTTGCACACTTATGAAATTTCATATGGACAAAATGGTCATAAAGTGACCACAATTTTGACTCTACACTCAAAGTTTTTTATCTCCCTATATAGAATGAATCTTGGTATGAAATTTTGCTCACACCTAGATCCCATCTATAGGTTTAACTGGGCTTTATAATTTCTCCATTTGGAGCCCTGTAGTCAAAGTTATAACATTGCAAATTTGGATGAGTTACTGTTCATTTGGTTAGAATTTTGTAACCAAAACTAAAAAATCTATAAATTGGTCCATAGGTGGGGTATTGATGTTAAACCAATTCCTTGGTTTGGTTTATATCTTTGCTTGATAATGAAGCAAAGAAAACTATGGGGTACAGGACTAGATTAGTATAGTTTTTTGGAGGAAGTTTCGAGTACAGTGGTTGGTTACTAAAACTTAACAAGATTGCCTAATGTATGGTAGCCAGGATTAAGACTTGTGCTAGTGTTTTCCTTACATGCTGCCATGGTGTGCATAAAATGTGAATATGTGTGTAATGGTTTGACCAATATGCATGCACTTACATAGTGCCCAAGAGGCTTACTTGGGTATTCGAGCTAAGGGTATTGTTTTGATGGCCTCCAGAACACACCAACTCTGGAAGTTTTAAATGCACAATTTTGGCACCATAACTAGACTACCCCAGAGTGGGAAATAGATGTTGGTATCACAGCATGGTTTGCAGATGTACGTTTACATATAGTCGCATTTGCATGCTAGCTACATACATGAGCTCAATTTGGTCAGCTACTAGTGTCAAGCACCATTAAAATAACTATGATATTTATTTGTGCTCTATGATGAATCATGAACAGGAAGTAAATATGGTCGCCACAAGGAGAGTGGAACCACCCCTCAGGCCTTCTACTTGATAGCTGAAGGGATATGGCCTCCGAGATCTCATGATCACCTATCCTAAAACCTGTTAGTGTTATGCCCAAAAGCCAATCATGAGATGATTGTATTTTTGCACATTGAGTCGTGATATTTTATTAAGGCATTAATCCAGCAATTATGTTTGTTCTTTTGTTTTTGCGTAACATAATAAACATAATTGTAACCCTAGAATAATGAAATTCTTAAATGTCCCTAGTCTAGTATTACTGTGGAGCAAGTTTCAATGATACATAACGACTAGCATATGTGGAGAGTAATATGAGATATGTAGTTTGCATATGGGTACAAATTGGAGAATTTGTGTACTGGACCGACCCACCATGAGAACACTACATGGATCGTTATATGAGTGTCATAAGTGATTCTCATAGTGATCATGGTATATGTAGTCCTTCGACCTAAGATGATCAAGGTTCCCTACATGTGAGTCACATACTTTGATACTTTATTTTGTTGCTCGTGACTGAGTGAACCTGAAGGAGGTCATTGGGTATGTCACATATCGTGCAGAGGGATTTGTATGATCAAGATGGGATTTGTCCCGCCTATGTAACGGGAGTGATATCTTTAGGACCCTTGATAGAGTGAGAGTTAGAAAATGCATGGCCATGCTCGGATGAGTTGATATACGATATCAATATCATCAGTTTAAGTTGGCCTACTCGGTAATCAAGAAACCAAAGATTAGGCTATATGAGAGTGACACATTCCATGTCTCGTGCTTAGTCTTGATATCTTGGACAAAGGGACAATGGCATATATCGGTAATGATCATAAAGGTTTAGTCGAATCACCGACAATCTTGTCACTTAGGTAGCAATGATGTGTTGCTAGACACCGCTCATTGCTTATGATCATAAATGTGATTTATGATCATTGCCAATGTGGTAAGAGCCTATTGGGTCTCACACATAAAGTTATTTGGATCATTAAAGTGCATGAGCTAATTATTTGGGTTATGGTTTCACTTTAATTTTGAATTAATAATGGGGCCAAAAGTTGAGCCATTGTTAAGCCCAGAATTGAAGCCTAATTGGATTAGGGCTTTGAAACCCATTAGGCCTGGAAGTTGAGTCTCACTATAAATAAAAATTTTAGTGAGAAATTCACTACTACTTGTCCTAGCCTCCCAAAAGGACAGCAACACTTTTCTCTTGCAATTCCTTGGAGGATGCAAGCTAGCACTGCGAGCGCAAGAGAAACACATCTGCCAGGATGTAGTGGAAGTGTGGTGATCCTGAGAGGCTCGTGTGGATACCATAGAGAGCTTAAACACATCAACTGTTTAGGTTTTGTGATTCGACTCTATAGTTGGGTGAGAGATCTCAACCGAAAATTAGGTATGAAAATTTTCAAACACCTGGTTTACCCCGTTTCACTTGGATCCTAGAGGGTTTCGGTTAAATTCCGCTACGCTTATTTGGGTCCCAAAACCCATCAAAACCACCTTTAGTTGGAGCTTAGCCCTAACCTCGGTGCACCTTCAACACCACCCTCGGTTAGGAACATGGATAACTTGGGGAATGGGTGTCTTTCACCACCCTTGGGTATACTAACCTACCGACCTAGGTTGAGTAGATCCACCATGCTTGATAGAAGAAAAGGTCACCCAAAGGTGACCCACACTGTCGAATGGCCTTCCCTAATAGCCCTCGGGGAGAAATCTCTGCCCGAAGGGGTCTCACACCTCGAAGGGATCTCATAGAGATACGACAAAAATAGTTAAGGAGCCTCTGAAAAAGGGACCTTGCACACGCCCCTGCCCTCTGGCCAGAACGGCCTATGACCAGCTGGAGGTGCCTACCTCTGAAGGTACAGATGGGATCTGACCGAACATGTGTCATGATCTGGACAAGCTGTGTCAAACGGCCTCCTCCCTCCACTCTCCTATAAATACTTGGGAGGGGCCTTGGTAAGGACATGAGACTTTATTTATTCTCTGCTCTCTACTCTCTATTGTTACTCACACAAATACTGACTTGGGCATCAGAGGCTCCTCCCCCGAAAACACACTCCGGGGAGCTTCTAACCCTTGTTCTTCTAAATGTTTCAAACACTGTCTTACTGGAAGTCCTCTCTGCGGGCTAACATGTCATTCAACGAATATGCTATTGGGCATCATTTGGCGTCATTTATGGGAACTCATTCTCAGGTCACCGTTCTTGAGACCTGACGTTCTGAGGACAAGGGACTCTCGAAGTCCCAGTCCATGCCGGAAGCTCAAACAACGATTGAACAACCTATAGTAGAGACTTCAATGCTTGAGGACGAACATCCTCTGATAGTCATGATGAGCTTTCTGTGAGATTTTTAGTGCGTTGTTATGGTTGAAATGACCCAACAACTGGACTAAAGATGGTCACCACCACTGATAGCCAAAGGCTATCGCCTCTATCTGGCCGAACTCCCTGCCATAAGAATGGACAGAAGAAACTGGCGCTACCCGAGAAAAGGTAGGATCATACACCTCGGGAGATAGCTGAAGAGCTCCGAGCCCGGCACGCCAGGAAACTGGAGGATACTACTTGCCCCCCCGAGGTTGTAACAGATCGCCTTCGGAAAAGAGGCACCAGCTATTGCGGGCAGAACATGATCTCCCCGAAGGTGAAACCCCCTGAAGCTGGGAACCCTCGAACTGAGTGCGTGTTTTCCGAAGAGGCACCATCCGTACCAAAGGATGACCTCGCCCAGGGACCTCGGGAGTACGGCAGGAGCATTTAAGGAAGCATTTAAGGAAGCCTCAGACACGTCCTTTCACAGATGTCATAAGCCGCCTCAAAAGGCGCTCTGACACGCTGACGCCATCAAAATCACATCATGGCCCATCTCAGCACAAGGCTCAAGGCAACCTACTACCAGCTATCTGTCCCTTACGCCCAGAAACTCAGAGAACATCCAACCAAACACGTGTCGCGATCTGAACGGGCTAGGCACTCCTATAAATACCAGGAAATAAATACTTGGCAGGAGGCTGGTTGGCAGCAGGTCTGACTCCCAGACTCTGAGAAAATCACCAGGCGAGACTCTTCAGCCCTTTTGTGCTATTTCTTCTGCCTTTTCTCAGCAACCACTGACTTGGGCGTCGGAGGCTCCCCCCCCGGAAACACATTCCGGGTGCCTCCTAACCCTTTGTTTCTGGACTTTCAGGCACACTCCCTTGGGCGGACCATCCTTCAGGCGTTCTTCTTCCTAGAAGTCTCTCCACCAGTCACCATGACTCTAAACGATGAGGCCCCCGGCCATCATTTGGCGCCGTCTGTGGGAACCCGCTCTTAGATCGCCGTCGTTGAAACTCAGCGTTCTAAGGACAAGGGCTCCCAAAGTCCCCGTCCGCGCCTAAGACACAACCGGCTGCTGAGCAAACACTCCCAGGGACTTCTGTGCCCGAGGAAGACCGCCCTCTAGTAATCACTATGAGCTTCCTGAAAGACTTTCAGCGTTCGGTCGTGTCTGAAATGACACAGCAGATCGACCGAAGGTGGCCACAGCAAGCACAGGCCCAGAGACCTCCCTCACCAGCACGCCCTCGGGAGAAAAGCCCAAAGTCTACTCATTGCAGTTTGGGAAACGGAGATCCGCGCGAAGAATCGTCCACAGAAAATACTCCTATCGGGAAACAGCCTGTGGGGCAGAAGAGGTCTAAGCGACCGAGGGTCTTGCAGCAAAGAAGTTCGCTGCCTGAGGCGAGGTCCCTATCCCCTCAGTGCCGAACTCGCTCCCCGAAGAGGCACCGGCAATCTCCCTTCCCTGAAGAAGGGCCTAGTGCCACAGTGCTTATGGAGAGGATATTAGCACGGCTAGATAGGGTGGAGAAACAAATGGCCAGAAAACTTGTTTGGGCCAGACTCTCGGGAACATTCTGCGAAGATGTCTCCCCATTCATTCAGGCCGTTGTTGAGGCAGCCATGCGAGGTGACTTCAGAGTACCTCGGTTGGAAATTTATGATGGCCGTACTGATCCACAGGCCCATCTGACGAAGTACAGACGCAGCATGATAATGCACGGTGCTGACGACGCTACCATGTGCAAGTGCTTCGAAGTCACCCTCACAGGGCCAGCAACTGCTTGGTACAATTCATTGCCTTCAGGGGCCATTACTGAGTTCCAGGAGTTGTCCACGGCCTTCACGCAGCAATTCATTGGGAGTCGACCTACTGCGAAGATGCCTGTCCAGATGTTCGACATAGAGCAGAGGAACGGAGAAACCATCCGAGACTATGTCGAAAGATTCAATAGGGAAGCTCTGAGCATCCCAGACTTCCGGCCCGAAATCCGCATTCTTGCCATGACACGGGGCCTTCGGCGAGACTCACAGCTATTCTACGAGTTCTCAAAGGACCCCCCGGAGACCCTCAGAGAATTTTACCGAAGGGCAGAACAGCACATGACCGCCGAGGAACTAAGAATGGCAGGGCCGAAGCCCGATCACCACCGCGCCGATGGGTCCAATCAGCAAGCTCGGCATCCGACCGAACAAGCAGGACGACCTCGGAGGATGCGGGGAAGGAAACCCCAAAGTTTCACACCATTGAGCACTACACGGAGCAACATTCTCATGGCGCTGGAAAGGCAAGGGACGCAGATTCGGCGACCAAGGGCCATGACCGCCGATAATAAGAAGAATGCAAAAAAGTTCTGCCAGTTTCATCGCGACCACGGTCATGAGACCGAAGATTGCTTCCAGCTGAAGAAGTACATAGAGTCGCTGATAAAGCAGGGCCAACTTCGGAAATACCTGCGGATGCCATCCCCGAAAGGCAGAAAAGTGGAGGAAGAAAGGGCCGAAGATGAGGACTATGACTCCGACAGGCGGAGAAACCGAAGTCCAAAAAGGCGCCCTCCACCTCCGGCAGGGGTTATCCAAACAATCACCACTGGGCTCCCATCCTCGGAAAGAAAGCGGAAGGCCAGAGAAATTGCAGTCATGGAATATCAAAATCCAGCAAAGAAGCTGGCCCGCAAAAATGGATCCACCATCGTCTTCCCCTACGACGATCCGCTGCTGATCATGGCGAGGATAGGGAACTGGGACGTCAAAAGGGTGCTACTTGATGACGGATCAAATGCGGACGTCCTATTCTCGCAATTACTGCTGAGCTTGGGCATCTCCAGCAGCGAGCGTAAGCTAGTCACCTCGCCCACCTTCGGGGTCGGACCATCCGAACTGCCCATTCTCGGATGGATCGACCTCCCACTGATGATGAGAGGGACTTCGGTAGACGGAGCAGCTGAGTTGTACGCCTCCACAATGGCGAGGTTCATCGTCATGGACGTCCCGTCCTCGTACAACGCCATCCTTGGAAGGCAGACACAGGGAAACCTGCACATTCGCCCTGATGTGAAGTACTTGACTGTCACATTCGCCACCAAGGATGGAGATGCAGAAATCTTCATAGAGCAGGCCGAGGTGAGAAAGGTGTTTGTGAAAGCACGAAAGGCCCCGGCGAGCAACTTCGCACAAACAATGGAGGCAAAGGCTCCAGAAAAAGGCAAAGAAGAAGATCTCGCAAAAGCAGAAATGGAAACAGTAGAACTTATCCCAGGACAATCTACCCGAATAGGGAAGAGCTTGACCGAAGGTGAGAAGGAAAACCTTGTATCCTTTCTGCTGAAAAATAAAGATCTGTTTGCCTACTCGCCGAAAGATATGCCAGGGGTAAACCCTGGCATAATACAGCATAGCCTCAAAGTAAGCCTGAAAGCAAAACCTGTCCGGCAAAAGAAACGAAGCATCTCGGCCCACAAGAGCAACTTTGTCAAAACTGAGGTCCAGCGTCTGTTAGACGCCGAAGTCATCAGGGAGGTGAAGTACCCCGAATGGTTAAGCAACGTGGTCATTGCCCCAAACGAAGGTAGCAGCAAACTCCGGATGTGCATCGACTTCAGAAACTTGAACGATGCTTGCCCAAAAGACTCATACCCTCTGCCGCCAATAGATCAACTGGTAGATTCAACCGCCGAATATGGGCTCCTTAGTTTCCTAGACGCCTTCTGTGGCTACCATCAAATAAGGATGGACCCCAAAGATGAAGAAAAAACCGCCTTCATCACCGAGGGAGGAACATACTGCTATGTCAGAATGCCCTTCGGGCTAAATAATGCAAGAGCCACCTACGAAAGGTTGATGAACAAGGTCTTTAAAGACCAAATGGGGAGAAACATGGAGGTGTATGTTGATGATATGATAGTCAAGAGCAAACTGCCTGGCTATCATGTTGCAAACCTAGAGGAAACTTTCCAAAAGCTCAGAGCCTTCGGGATTCGGCTCAATCCTGAAAAGTGCATCTTTGGGGTAACCTCGGGAAAATTCCTTGGGTACATGGTATCCGAAAGAGGCATTGACGCTAATCCCGAGAAGATTAAGGCGCTGCTTGAGTTCCGAACTCCTGCCACAGTCAAAGACGTGCAGAGGCTCACCGGAAGAATAACCTCTCTGAGCAGGTTTATTTCCAGGTACGGAGATAGGTGTCGACCTTTCTTCAAAGTCCTCACAAAGGCAGCAAAGATGGAAGGCGACCTCGGAAGGAATGATCATCCTTGGGACGAAGATTGCCAAAAGGCCTGGGAAGAACTCAAAGTCTACTTGGCTAGCCTGCCGACTCTGCGACAACCTCGGGAGGGAGAGCCCCTCGTACTGTACCTCGCCGTCACGGAGAAAGCTGTAAGCTCGGTCCTCGTGAAAGAAGAAGGGCCAAAGCAATGGCCAGTCTATTACGTCAGCAAATCCCTGCATGGCGCCGAAGTCAGGTACCCTCTGCTTCAAAAAGCTATATACGCCTTGGTGCTTGCAGGGAGAAGGCTGCGACCATACTTTCAGGCTCACCCCATCATCGTTCGAAGTAGTCTACCACTACGGGATGTTATGAAAAAAGTTGATCATTCGGGAAGGCTCTCTAAGTGGTGCATAGAGCTTGGCGAACACGAAATCATATATGAACCTCAGAAGGCCATAAAAGCTCAAGCACTAGCAGATTTTATCGCCGAAATACCCACCACTAAGGAAAGCCATTTGGATCCAAACGGAGGTAAGCTGGAGTGGACCTTGCATGTTGACGGAGCCTCGGGATCCGAACACCAGGGAGCTGGAGTAATTATCAGAGGACCCATCGCCGAAATACCCACCACTAAGGAAAGCCATTTGGATCCAAATGGAGGTGAGCCAGAGTGGACCTTGCATGTTGACGGAGCCTCGGGATCCGAACACCAGGGAGCTGGAGTAATTATCAGAGGACCCGAAGGCCTAGCGGTAAAGAAGGCTATCAAGTTCAGCTTCAGCGTCACTAACAATGTGGCTGAGTATGAAGCCCTCATAGCGGGATTACGCTTGGCCAGAAGGATTGGCGTGAGAAACTTAAAGGCTCACAGTGATTCCCAGCTGGTAGTTCGGCAGACGGCAGGAGATTATGGGGCGAAGGACCCAATCTTGGCAAAATACCACGAGCTGGTAGCAAAGCTCATCCAAGAGTTTGACGCCGTACAGATCGAAAATGTACCTCGGCGGAATAACACTAAGGCAGATTGCTTGGTGAAGTAAAAAACATACACCGAGGTGCTAGATCACCCGAGCATCTCAGTGCTGAGCATAGTGACCACGGGAAAAGGATGGAAAGATCCCATAAAGAGATACCTCGCAGAAAATGTGCTACCCGAAGACCTCGGCGACGCTGTAAGACTGCGAAGACGCTCTGGCCGATTCTTCCTGATTGGCGAAGAGTTATACCGACAGGGATATGCAAACCCGCTGCAAAGATGCGTGGATGAAGAGGATACTGAAATGGTCCTTGAAGAGGTCCACGAAGGCATGTGTGGTTCACATATTGGAACTGATGCCCTTGCGGCGGTGATACTTCGCCAAGGATACTTCTGGCCTACCCTGAGAAAGGATGCAAGGCAGTTCGTCCGAAAATGCGGAAGTTGCCAGAGACATGCGAACATCCAGAGGGCACCCTCGGAAATGGTAACCTCGGCAGACTATCCTTGGCCCTTCGCTGTCTGGGGTATAGACCTTATTGGGCCACTCCCCTCAGCCCCCGGAGGCGTGAAATTCTGCGTGGTAGCAGTAGACTATTTCTCCAAATGGGTCGAGGCAGAACCCCTTGCAACTATCTCGGCAAAAGAAGTGCAAAAGTTTGTATGGAAGAACATAGTATGCAGATTCGGCATACCGAAGCTACTAGTGGCTGATAATGGGTCCCAATTCATAGACAAAGGATTCCAGGAATTTATCAGCGACCTCGGAATAAAGATGCACTTCGCCCCAGTAGCTCACCCCCAAAGCAACGGGCAGGTGGAAGTATCTAATAGGACCATAAAAGATGGCCTGAAAAAGAGACTGGGGGAAGCAAAAGGGAAATGGCCAGGAGAACTCCAAAGCGTATTATGGAGTTACCGAACGACGCCCCGAAGAGCCACAGGGGAGACTCCCTTCTCACTCGTCTTCGGTACAGAGGCTATTATCCCAATAGAGATAGTTCAACCTTCAGTGCGGGTGCAAGTATTTGATGAAGGTGGAAACGACCTCGGCCTCAGAACCAAGCTCGACCTCGTCGGCGAACACAGAGAAATAGCCGAGCTGAGAAGAAAAGCTTTTCAGCAAAGAGTGGCCGCGGCTATAAACTTATGGGCCAGGCCAAAAGAAATCAAGAAAGGAGACCTCGTTCTCCGAAAGGCTGACTTTGCGCCCCGAAGGCCATCCCACGGAGTACTTCGCGCAAACTGGGAAGGACCTTATCTGGTCCTCGCCGAAGTACGAAAAGGCGTGTACAAACTTGGCGATGCCGAAGGCGTAGAATTGAAAAACACTTGGCATTCAGACGCCTTGAAAAAATTCTACGCCTAAGCTTGAGCAAAGGAATCATACTGTACGAAAAATATTCTAAGTACAGAAGTGTCTTGAGAAAATTTCTTAAGTGCAGAATTGTACAGAATTCCGTGAAGATGCTCGCCACAAGCGCAGATATGACTTTCCGAAGTCCCTTGAGCCATAACGCTCGGGAAAGATGGGAAAATCTTCCAGCGGTACTCGCCATAATAAGCACAAATATGACTTTCCGAAGTCCCTTGAGCCATCACGCTCGGGAAAAATGGAAAACAAAAATTCTCGCAAAAGGTTTCTTAAGTCTCTTGAGCGAACATGCTTGGGACAAGGGGAAATGAAAAATTTTTTGACTAAGGGGTTTCCGAAGTCCTTCGAGCGAATGTGTTCGGGACAAAATGGAAATGCAAAAACCTGCAAAAAGACTTAGTCAAATTTTTCAGACTTTCCAAAAAGCCTCTTGAGCAAACAGGCTCGGCCAAGGGAAAGATCTTTCACAGTTAGTCAAGTTTCTTTGATCGCAGGTTTTTCGAAGTCTCTTGAGCAAATGTGTTCGGGGCAATGGAAATAAAGAAACTTGCAAAAACACTTGGCCAAAAAAGATCTTCATTTACAAGAAAGCTAGCTTACAAAGAAGAAGTGCCCGAAGAAGGAGTACAAAAATAAAGAAGAAAAGGGAAAAGGAGCCCTAAAACAGCCTAAGGGTTCTCGGCGTCCCGAGAGCCACCCGCTTCCCCATCCTTTCCCACCACCTTCGGCGCCGGAAGTGAGGGAGGAAGATTCAGGTGCTCGATTTTTGACCAGGACCACCGAGGCCCCTCGGGAATGTTCAGAGCCTCCAAAAAAGAGAGGTCCAGACCTGGGAACCTCTCAAGAACTTGATGCCGAGCAAGGCAGAATCGGTCCTGGAACGCGACCTTGTTCATTTGGTCAGACTTGTCCTTCTCAACCTCAAGGTCCTCGAGCTCGTCCTGCAGATCCGCAACCTCCTTCTTCAGAGCCTTTATCTTCTTCTTTTCAGACTCCTTCTTCAAAGACTTGACCTCGGCTTGAAGGGCGCTCTTCTCAGACAAGAGCGTGACTATGAGATTGTCACCAGCTGACTTATCTTTGAGAAGGTCTTGGTTTGCAGCAAGCATCCCCGCCACTTGATCGCGGAGGTCAGCTATCTTTAGGGAGGAGTCCTTCTCAAAGTCTTCCTTTTCCTTCCGGAACTCCTCCCGAAGGGCAGCAACTTCCTCCTTCGCAGCATCTGCCAGCTGCTGGTTCTTGGCGGTCAATTCCGAGAACGTGGCTTTCGCCTTTTCTAGGGCCTCTAAGGCCGAAGCTCGGAATGTCGTCTGCCTAGCCACCCGAACTCGGAGAAAGCCGACGTACCCCATCAGCTGCGAAAAGATGAACGCAAGGTCAAAAAGAGCCAAGCACTTAGGAAAAATTGAAGGGAAAAGGGTGTGGAGAGCATACCTGAGCAGCATGCTCGGTGAATTTCGTGGCGAGGGTGTCATCGCTCGGATGAGCCGCCGCAATAGCCTTGAAGGAGGCCTCTGTAAGCACCCCCTTCGAAATCTGCTTTGCCATTTCAGGACAGTCCTCGGAGTACAAGTTCATGTCCTCCGTGAATGTCCAGAAAGGCTCTTTGGGTATCTTCCCTTGCGGGACTTTGGCATCGCGAAGGGCCCGCGCCTTCGCGTGTTCGGCCGCCCAGTTCGGGGTAAACAACTCCTCTGCAGGGCGAAAAAGAGAAGCAGGTCAGAGATAAAGGAAATTTCAGAAAAACAAAAGAGCCATACTTGTTCTGAAAACAACAAACCTGGCGGCACTTCGACCACGACATCCTCGGAGTCCTGAGACTCCTCGGTCAAAATCCCCTTAGCTTTCTTCCTGCGCCGCTCCTCGGCAGAAGGAGCCTCTATCACGGCCTCTAGAAGGGCCTACGGCGCAGAAGGGCCCTGGGGAGGGACGTCGGCGGAAGGGACCTCGGTAGCGGCAGGGACCTCGGCAGCAGCCTCAGACGCCGGAATATCGGTTGTCCCAGGCACCTCGGCAGCCTCCTCGAAAATTTCTTCTAGAGGAACCTGGGCAGTTCTTTTTCGGCGCCCGTTTCCCCAAATGGGAAGAAATAACAGTCTTCTTCCCCGTTTAGCGAGGGACCAGCACCAACGGACTTCCGCCTTCGGGAAGCCGCCTTCTTTCGTCTGACTCCGCCCTTCTCCACTTGGCCGGAGAAAAGGGACTTGTAATAGGCGGCAGTCCCGTCGCCCATCTCTGAAAAAGAGGAGAAACATCAGCGTAAGTCCGAGGAAAAAACAGCAAAGGGAGTAGAAGACAACTCACTTTCGACAAGCGTTTCGAAAGAAATTTCCTCCTTAAGAAGCTTGACCAACCAGGAATCCTTCCCGGCGATGGCAGGAGCTGGCATCTTGAGGTCAGTCTCGTGCTCCTTTACCACCTTTAACTCCCGAAGGACCTCTTCGGTCATCAACTTCCAGTTGATTGGAAAAGGGTAAAGGGCGCGCGGAGCGACCTCGGGATCCCAGTCAGAGACAGCCCGAATGCGGGCGTCGAAATCCGCGAACACGGGAGCCAACTCTGGGGTCAGCAGCATCCTCGGATCAACAACGTCCACATCCAGTGTTCCCTGAGCCCATTTGGTCGGAACGTACGACCAGGCCTCGTCCATCTTCAAGAAGAAAAATTTCTGTTGCCACCCCCGCCAGCTATCCTTAGTGGCGAAGGTGAACATGAATTTCTTGCTCCCGGATCCCCGAGGTAGCATGAAATAGAAGCCACCCTTCGAGACCACAGAGAGCTTGTAGTACTGCATAAAGATTATGAAATGGGGTTCTATCCCGAAGACGCCACACATGCAGAGGTAGGCGTTAAAATAGCAGAACGAGTTCGGGGGAA
This sequence comes from Aquilaria sinensis, assembly GCA_005392925.1. Lineage (NCBI taxonomy): Eukaryota > Viridiplantae > Streptophyta > Magnoliopsida > Malvales > Thymelaeaceae > Aquilaria > Aquilaria sinensis. The sequence continues at coordinate 180 of SMDT01002576.1, read as the reverse complement.
GCTGGTTCACAGCAATGCCATGAAATTTGCAGAACTCGCACACCATCTTCGGGGGAGGATACCGAAGACCGGCCTTCAGCTGGGCTCGGAAAACGGTAACCTCCTTACTATGGTTTGAAAAAGCATAATGGCTAGAACGAGGCAGCCTAGTAATGGCGTAAGAGGGAAGAAAGAATTTTT
>SMDT01002575.1:0-28063 GCA_005392925.1 Aquilaria sinensis | reverse complement strand
AATCCTGCAATTTTCCTACAGTTTCTTTTTCCTACATTTTTTTGACGTTTGTTACTACAACTTTCCTACATTATTCTTGCAGTTTAACTTTTCATATATACCTACGATATTGCTACAAATTTTGGCTATAAATACCTCCCCCCCTTCTCTTCTCCACCTCGTCGCAGCAACAATTTCTACTTCAAATTTCACTTCCGCTTCAACATCTTCTTCAGCTCAATAGAGGTATTTATAAGTAATTTATAGATTAGTAATTTATCTGTTAATTATTTATTTGTTATAAAATATGCTTATGTTATTTTAGGTAGCTGACTTTAGATGTTAGTAATTTAAATGGTAATTATTTATTTTTTATGAGATATACTTATGTTGTTTTAGGTAGGTGAGTTATCACAGCATGTAGTTGCATAATATAAGTATTTATTTATTGTACCTTAGATTCTCCATCCATGATTGTGTTGATGAAAAATATAATATTGGTCCGATTCAGATTGTTGGCAAACAAGATGTATTGGATTAAGTTATATTTGTAATTAACATAATCATGGATTGTCCAAGTTGGACAGTTGAAACTTGTATAAGCAGTATTTTCAGTTAATGTGTTCTTGTCGTAGTAGCAATATGTGAAATTTGGTAGAGTATTTCCCAAATTGTTCCCGTCGTGTGTTTCTCAATAAGTTGATATTATTGAGAAACACTGTGAACGGGAACTGAAGGGAAATGCTGCCGAAATTTACATAAAATGCTACTAACATGGAACAGTTAAAATGGTTTACTGCTTATACAACTTTCAATGGAGTAGGGCCCTTACCTTAATGGAGTAGCTAGGTAGTTCAGTTATAGAAGGTACGAGGTGTATGCATGACATATATAAGTAATTCATTTACATTTTCATTATATTTATATTATATTAAATGTAATAAATATATTATGTATCTATGTTGAAGGTTTTTACTGTCTAATTTACAAGAGAAACAAAATGGCTGCTAATGGACGTGAGTGGATGTACCAGAGGACAGATACAGATGGATATATGAATTCTGCATTTATGGCTGGTGTTAATGAGTTTCTACAGTTTGCATTTAGTGGGAAGGAGTCAGAAATGATTAAATGTCCTTGTCGTAAATGTAATAACAGATTTTATCGAATAGAGCTGAAAGTGAGAGAGCATTTGTTTCGATATGGATTTACGCCAAACTATTACATATGGCACTATCACAATGAACAATATGATAGCAATTTGCACAATTTCAATATGACCCGTAGCTATTTTCCATTACAGTTACATGGAGGGACATGTGGAGAATTAAGTAGTGTAAATGCGTATGAACAGATGGTATGTGAATCAATAGGTCTGTTATCATCGAATGTAGGATTTGGAAATAGTGAAAGAATGTTGGTGGATGAAGAGTTTATCGATGCTGATGTCGAAGAACCTGATAATGGCAGTGATAATAATGATAATGTGTTCGATGTGTCTGAAATGAAAGAAGGGTTACCTAATCCGACCGCACAACAATTTTATAATTTGTTGGATGATGCAAATGCACCATTGTGGGATGGGTGCACTAAACAAACACGATTGTCTGCAATGACCCAATTGTTAAGTTGCAAAAGTGAGTTTAATATGATAGATCGTTGTTTCGATAGAGTACTGGAGCTTATGAAAGAAATGTTGCCTGAAAGTAATAGACTCCCATCCACCCTATATGATGCGAAACAACTCACAAAAGGACTTGGGTTGCCATATATAAAAATTCATGCATGTGAGAATAACTGTATGTTATTCTATCGGGAAGATGAGAAATTAACACATTGTCATGAATGTGGAAGCAGTAGATATAAAGAAAGAGTAACCTCCAGAAGAAAGACGTTGATTCCCAAAAAATTATTATGGTATCTACCAATAACAAGCAGGTTGAAGCGCTTGTACATGTCATCAAAAACAGCGACTCACATGACTTGGCATGCTTATAATAATTCATGCAATGATGGAAGTATGGGTCATCCATGTCAGTCTGAAGCGTGGCGTCACGTAGATCGAACATTCCCATCATTCACTGATGAAATTAGAAATGTTAGGCTCGGATTGTGTACCGATGGATTTAACCCGAATAATGTTGTTGGTGGAACATACACGATATGGCCAATCTTTATAGTTGTTTACAATCTTCCGCCAGAACTGTGTATGAAAGAACCCTTCATCTTTATGACTCTCCTCATTCCTGGTCCTAGAGCACCAGGACGCAACATTGATGTATTCTTACGACCATTGATTGAGGAGCTCAAAACTTTATGGTCGGAAGGGGTTGTTACATGGGACAGTTGTCGACAACAAAATTTTGTTATGAAGGCATGTTTATTATGGACAATTAATGATTTTCCTGCACTAGGAAACCTTTCAGGTTGGAGTACCCATGGTAAGCTGGCGTGTCCATATTGCATGGATGAAATTGACACATTTATGTTGAAGAAATGCAGAAAGCCATGTTGGTTTGATTGTCACAGGGTTTTTTTACCACATAATCACACATTCCGTTCGAATGTAACATCGTTCATCCCAGGGAAGAAGGTTAGTGCTGTCGCTAGTCCATATAAGTCAGGTGAGGAAATACATGATATGTTAGTTGGGTATTGTTTTCCTCCGTTTGGCTCTTCATATGATAAACACCGAGTTGCGGGGTTTGGAGAATGGCATAATTGGTTAAAGCGGAGTATATTCTGGGAGTTGCCGTACTGGAAGCATTTGCTAGTTCGCCATAATTTGGACGTCATGCATATTGAAAAAAATTGTTTCGAGAATATTTTTAATACTGTTATGGATATACGTGGGAAAACAAAAGATAACTCCAATTCTCGCCTTTCGCTTCAGGAGTTAAAAAATATGCGGCGTGAACTACATTTACGAAATATTAGGGGGAAATGTGTAAAACCAAAAGCATCTTATACGTTGAGTCGGGAACATATAAGAGATGTTACTCTGTGGCTGAGAACGATAAAGATGCCTGATGGGTATGCCTCGAACTTGGACCGTACGATTAACTTGAGTGACGGTAGATTCTATAACTTCAAGAGTCACGATTATCATGTGTTAATGCAGAGGTTGCTTCCTATTGCATTACGTGGGTATATGCCAGGTCCTATATAGGAGACGATTTCTGAGTTTTGCTCATTGTTCAGAACCTTATGCACAAGTAGGATTCGATTTGATGACATACAACAGTTGGAGCGGAATATAGTGGTTACCATATGTAAGCTAGAAAAGATATTCCCTCCTACCTTTTTTGATTCGATGGAACATCTTGTTATCCACCTCCCTCATGAGGCAAAGTTGTGTGGTCCAGTTCAATTTCGATGGATGTATCCATTTGAAAGGTAATTTTTTAATCTGCATTCATATTGCTGTCAATAATTTTCATATATTAGATGTCGATAATTTTTGCATATTACATACAATTAATTGTTATATTTTTTTAACTTCGCAGACTAATGCGGCCATTGAAGCGAAAGGCTAGAAATAAAGCTGCAATTGAAAGATCAATTGTGGAAGCGTACTTGGTCCAGGAAATGTCTACATTCTGTAGCCATTACTTTGAAGTAAATATTCCTACACGGTTAAACAGGGTCCCACGAAATGATGATATTGCTATTCCCGTGGCTGATGTCGATGGTCAGTTGTTATCTATCTTCAATACAAGATGTCGTAACATACCCAACTGCGGGCGACAACGCCTACTTGATCCCACTGAGAAACATCAAATGCATATCTACACTTTGCGCAACTGCAATGAGATTATACCGATTGTAAGGTAACATATATGTAAAGAACTGTGAGGGTTTTTATATCAACAAGATTGCTTTAATTCATTATTGACGTAATGGTAATTTCAGGCACTTTGACTCTTATATATCAACAAGATTTCCCCAATTAGGTGAAAGTGAATTACAAAGTTATCGAGATCAGCATTTGACTGAATGGTTCTCATCATACGTGAGTTTCATGGCGTGATAATTTTTATGTTCCTAATTGTGTTTAGTTTGAATATAATGTGCAATTATAAATTGTTATATTAACTTGATATTTTCAGGTTAACCGTTTCAAGGATAAATTAGATCCCCGTATTGTTCAATTAGCCCGTGGTCCTATTCGAGTTGCCGTTTCATACAATGGATGTATTGTGAATGGTTTTCGTTTCCACACGCAATCCTACGGCAAAGACAAAATGACACAGAATTATGGTGTTTGCGTGAAGGGTGAGACTTGGGGATCCAGTATCTATGATTTTTATGGCCTTATTGATGAGATTATACGTATTGAGTACCACGGGAGTGGGTATGAAGTCATGACGCTGTTCAAATGTACTTGGTTTGATCCGACACGTGGTGTTCGAACTTGCGAACGTACTGGTGTTGTTGACGTTAAATGGAAGTCAAGATTATCACCACCTAAGCCATTTATCTTTACGACCCAGGCTCAGCAAGTTTACTACTGTGAGTACCCTAACAAGACTCTTCAGCAGTGGTGGCCGGTTGTTAAGACGAAGCCACGAGCTTTCATCGATTGTTCATCGAATAATTTGAGTATTCAATCTGACGAGAATGAGGAAATGTCTGATGAGCAAACATGTCGGTTAGAAACCACAAATGAGCCGTTCCAAGAAGTGATTTCAAGTGAAGTACTAATGGTAACAACTGATGGCATTGCCCTTGATGAGATTAACATACTTGTCGATTTAACGTGTGTTCCTGAAATCGTGCAATACATGGATGAGAACGTCGAGGTCACACAAGTTGATGGGGATACATCAGATGATGAAGCATCGCTCGATAGTTTAGAGTCAGATGAAGGCGATGATGTTTGATTAAGTGTAATTGTTTAAAACATTTGCATGTTTTATTTGAAATCGTAACGTAACTTTGAATGCATTTATGTTTTGGATTTTCGGAAAAAAAGTTTATGAAATGTAATCATCAAATTTGTAATTACCTGTGTCGTTGAAATGAAAATAATTAACTTTTCTTCCTCAACGGGTAAAATTATTGCATGCTATTAAAAAAATAATAATAATGTTAATAAATGGGTAAAATCCACCGGGGGTGACCTAATTATTAATTAATTTCAATGATTTATATCTACCATAGAAATAAATCCATAAATTTACGTCGCATAGAAAATGAGGTGCATGGTTCTTCAACTTTATTAATTTTGGTCATTTTTTCAACATAGTTAATGATTAAATTTTTTACACATTGCTTATTAATGAAATACATAAATGCAATATTAGGAAAAATATCTTCTAAATATCCGATAGGTTTTAAGTTAGTACTAAAAAATCGTAGGAAAGTGGTAGGAATCTATCACCTAGGGCAATGTGATGTGCATCGGTTTTGAAAATATTTAAAGTATGTAGAAAAAGCGTAGGAAAGTGACCGACAGTTTTCACACAGTTTTAAAAAATCAAGGAAAGATGTAGGACTATAATCACCTAGGGCAGTGCGCTATCCGACGGTTTTGAGTCAACATTTGAAATTAAGTAGCAAAACTAGTAGGACAAGGTAGCTGTCATAAAACTGTAGGACTAAAGCTGGTAATCGGTAGGAATAAAATTGGCGGGAAGGTTTAATGTATTTTTGTTTCCTACGCTTTTGATGCATTTTATAGTTTTCGTAAGAAAACCGTATTTTAATTTGCTGCGGTTTTCCTACACTTTTGAAAAGTGCAGGAAAATCGTCAGGACAAATAGGTAGCTTAATCACCAATTAATCCTTTAAATTCGTGGGAGTTCTAGAGTTCTCACCACTCCATTCCCTCTATTCTATTTTGATCTTCCAAACCCACTCCCAAATTCCCCTCCAGAGCTACTTCAACTAGGTATTTTTAATATTTAAGTATTGATTCCCTAGGAAATGTTACATTATATCAGTTGTATAAATTAGCATATTATATATATATATATATATAGGTATCATGGGTAAAATATTTGGTTATATTTATGTTGTCCGACGGTTTTAAGTTCAACTGTATAAAAGCGTAGGAAATATGTAGGATATAATCACCTAGGATAGTGTGTTGTCCTACGGTTTTGAGTCAATCATTTAAAAAATCGTAGGAAATATGTAGGACCATAAGCACCTAGGTAGTATAGTGTTATCCGACGGTTTATGAGTTAATTTTAAAAAATCGGTAAGGAGGACTATATGTAGGAGTATAATGCGACGGTTTTGAGTCAATATTTAAAAAATCGTAGGAAATATGTAGGACCATAATCACCTAGGAGAGCGCGTTGACCGACGGTTTTGAGTCAATTTTTCATATTAAGTAGTAAAACTGTAGGAAAATAGATGTCATAAAAGCGTAGGAAAGTCATAAAGTAGCAAAACCGTAGGAAGATTCGTAGGAAATTCAAAGGCGGGAAACCAATTACTGGCGGGAAATTCCAAAATTTAGTTTCCTACGCTTTTCATGCATTTTCTATTTTTAGTAGGAAAGCTGTAGGAAATATTGCTATGGTTTTCCTACATTTTTAAAAAATGAAGGAAAATCGTAGGTTAAGTTGGTAGCTAAATCGACAGACTTCCCCTTTAAATTCGTGGGAGTTCTTTAGTTTTCACCACTCCATTCCTTCGTTTCTGCAACACACTCTTCCAAACCCACTCCCCAAATCTCCCCCAGAGCTATTTAAACTAGGTAATTTTTATTTTTAAGTACTTTTTCATATATAATTAATGTTTGTTATTACATATAGTTGTTGTTTACATATATATATAATGCATGTATTGAAGGTTAAATTTTAAGAAGCTAGTTTTTATATTATATGTTTTAGGTAATGTTATATATGGTGTTAGTAATGAATATGTATGTGGTTAGTTATATGGTGTTAGTAATTAATATGTATGTGGTTAGGGACAACAATAATTTTTTATGTAATAATGGTTACTTCTATTTGTACTACAGCATGTTACTATATATGTGGTTAATATAAAAAACTGTTAGTTCAATAATGTTAGAGTAATATTGTTAGCACTTTAATAATGTGAGTGTAATTAAGAAGCGCAAGTTACAACACTAATGTTACTTCAATAATGTAAGTATAATCAGCTAATGTTAGTTTAATAATTTAATTTTATAAATAAGTATATATCAAATAATTGGCAATTTTAAAAAGTGTTACTGCGCAAATGGTATTCAAATGACTGAAATTTCAAAAATTACAGAGTTTACTAAAATAATGAAATTTAATATGTAAATGTTAGTGACGTAATGCTAATTTAGTATTACATATATATGTAATAAACATGTTAAACTTTAATTTTAGGATGGTTCTCCCCAGACAGTCCAGCTCGAGCAAAGCCCCGGCTAAGGACATACATGATCCTCGACGTAGTCGGGGTCGACGACAGCTTGCTGTGACACCTACACAGGTGTCACAGACTGAGACTCAGACCCAGCTCCCACAGACACAGGCTCAGACATCGGTGCATCCGACCCAGCCACAGACGCAGCTGCCATATACTCCGGTGCCACGACCTCATGTGCCGCACACGTTTGGCGCATCGAGCTCCAGATCCGCATTTCAGCAATTTCGAGACACGCAGACTGATGCGTATTACCCGTATATGAGCGGAATATCCAGGTCATTTCAGTACCAGCAGACAGGGATCGGGCAGCCCACATGGGATGTCGATCCTAACTCATTCCTTGATCCAGATGAGCTCGGTATATCCACTCCTCATCTACCCGACCTACACCCGACTCAGCAGCAGCCGCCTCAACAAGCCTAGGCCACTGGTGGCCCAGTGGTCGCACCTGACGCGCAGCCAGCTGCTGGGGCCCCATTACCTAGAGGGCGAGGCCCACGGGTAGTTGACTTACCACCACCTCCACCTCCGCAGGACCATCCGCTCATCGTCCCTCGAGAGTAAGTATTACTGACTGTTACAAAGTTAATTTTGATATAATTATACGTTGTTCTTATACATCAGTTTATCTATATATCTTACTATAATCATTATTTGTTACAGCTTACTCACTGATGACTCCGTTCGTTCCACCATAGCCTCTATTCATGTGAGGTTGTGGGACGAAAGTTCTATATCTTGGTCACATGCATCTCGAGCTGCACGAGAGGAGCACGTGACCACGTTAGAGGTAATTGGTTGTTATACATTTTTAAACAATACTTTGTATATGGAAAAATTAATAATTTTTTTTCTTCTTTGTGAAATTGCAGAACTACTATAGATGGGACCCTAGAGACTTCGGCGCCATCCGCCGAATTGTCTTCGACTACTGTTCGCGGTCCGTGCGGAACCGCGTCTATCATTGGAGGTCCGTCGCGATTCAGAAGATCCCCGCCTTCTTCGACAACCCTGACTACAATTTGCTGCGGCCACATGTTCCACCCTGCTACAGTCAGCAAGTGTGGAATCAATTGTGTGACCAGTGAGAGCAGGAGCGATGGAAGAAGCTATCGGAGGTTGATTCCCATGCTAAGCACATAGCGGATAGCTCAGGCCTTGTTCCGAAGCACACGATGGGCTCAATCCCAAGCGAGATGCACTGGGATCGTATGGTACCAACTTGGACCTTCCATACATTATAAATTTTGTATGATTTATTAATTACTTTAATTTTTAATGATATCTAAAATTGTGCAGACAAAAGCAAATGATGGAGTTGAGCCATCATTTGATGAGTGGTGGTCTCATACTCATAGACAAAAGAAGACCGGTCAGCCCATCGATCTGATTTCACAGTAGCTGCAGGTAATAAATGTTCATTTACCACTACAAACATTGTTTTAAAAATATAATATTTGTCTTACTAACTCTAATTTCTTTTTCTTGTAGGATGGATATGTCCAGCGAATTCAACAAAAATACTAGAATCCGGATGACCGCCCGCAGTTCGATGCAGAGGTCTGGAGCGAGGTACGAGGCCCACCAAAAAAGGGCCGACTACCGGCTGTTCCGCGCCAACTCTCTGATCCCCAGACATTTGGACCAAATCGGGTATTTTTCATTCGTATTTAACTTTATTAATTATTTTTTTCACTTTTACGTTGCTAATTGCTACTTACAAAATTTTTTAGGCTCCACGTGCTGATTCGGAGGAGTTTGCTCAGCTGAGGGCTGAGAACACCCAGCTACGGAGTGATTTTACGCGGCCACAGGCAGACGTTCGCACTCAGGTTCAGCAAGAGACCGAGGCTGCAATGAGCGCCATGCTTAACAGGTTGATCCAGCAGGGGATTATACCTGCATCGGCGCTCTTAGACGACCTACGGACCGGATCCTCCACTCAGCCTCCTGTCGACGATTGTAGCCAGCAAGATGACAATGATCAGCCCGGCACTGCATCTCATTGATTTTATATTAGATCTCCTTCAGTTCTTTGTAATTAACTTTTTCCTGTAAAATTTGATTACTTTTATGTATAGTGATTTTATTGATTACTTTGATCAATTGTTATATAATAATAATAATAATAATAATAATAATAATAATAATAATTTGTGTTTTATTATTATTATTAAATAATGCAATATAATATGTTTTTATTTTGTATATAAATTAATTTACTAAAATCTTTAAATTGTCACAAAATCGTAGGAGATATATTAATGACAGAAAACCGTAGGAGATATTAAAGTCACAAAACCGTAGGAATTAATGCATCTCAAAACCGTCTTAAATAATGGGGACCACAGGCGTCATAAAAGCGTAGGAATTAATGCATCTCAAAACCGTCGGATATGCTGGCATCATAAAAGCGTAGGACAACAGGCATCTAAAAACCGTATTAAATAATGGGGACCACAGGCGTCATAAAAGTGTAGGAAATAATTCATCTGAAAACCGTCGGATATGCTGGCGTCATAAAAGCGTAGGAGCTTTTTACGTTTATCCGACGGTTTTTATTTCCGACACTACTTTTTCCTACGGTTTTGTCCGACGATTTTTATTGTAGGAAATGACCATTTCCTACGGTTTCCCTACATTTTTTCCCGTCTCAAATAACTTGTTTTCTTGTAGTGCTTCATTAGCGTGTCCTATTTTTGTTCATTCCATCAGTTGAGTTGTCATCATTGATGAAAGCTGCCAATGTGGCACTCACTTGCCATGTGGCTTTCTATTTCATAACAATAAATCACTATAGTGGAAGAATAGAAATTTTAGGCTAAAATTGACATGAACTCATAATCTTAGGAACTTAAAGCATATATTAGCTAGAAATTCATCTTTTTTCCAAAATCTCTACAAGTTCCCAAACCTGTAAACCCTTTCTTCATCCTCCCACAGCAGAGCATGAATTGATGAAAATAAAATCTTACTCACTCCAACTAACCCAAATAGACAAGCATGATATACTTATACACCAACCATTCAATCAAGAAGACAAAATCTTGGGACCTGTCAACCAAGTAACAATTACCTCCTTGCTTTTCCTCTAGCTTAAACCCCAAGAGATGCACGAGCATTAGTGCCGAGGGGCAGCTACAGAAACCTACCATGGGGCAGTGGTCATGGGTCGAGGGATAGTACAACTACCGCAGGCATCCTAGTTGCAGTCCCGATAAAAGGTGAGGTTATTCGTGGCACAACAATTAGCTACAGGCTCAGTGGCAATTGTTGGAGATATGGGAGTGGAGTTGCTTGCAGGAGAGAAGGTTGGTGGGGTGAACATGGTGGTCGCAGAACAAACAGAGCTTCGTGGATTTGGCACGATAGTTGGGAATTGCGATGTGCTCGTTGCAAAAGTTGCATGGAATAGTTTCTTTTCTCTGGGATTTGGGGACCTCCATAGCTGATGCTGCTTCAATTCTATTTCTAGGAATAGTTTTTCTCTACCACAATTTAATTATAGAGGCTTTTCAAGTGAGCCGCGTCGTTGCAGGTTCTACCAATCATTGTGGTGTGTTGGGGATGGGCCGAGTGTGCTCGTCAAGGATGTCCATGCTACTTTCCGGCTGTCCTCTGGGAGGATGAAGGAGGGGTGGTTCCAGGTATGAGAGCTCATAAATATTTGGGGAGGAAAATAAATTTTTGAGCTAATATGCATTTTAAATCCACAAGATTGTGGGTTTGTGTCAATTCTAACATAAAATTTTATATCCATTAAGTATATTCATTTATTGTTATAGAATAGGATGCTGCGTGGTAAAGTAGGTGCCACATAGGTATCTTAATACAAGATAATGATTCAACTGATAAAATGTACTAAAATAGGACATACTAAGGGAAGCAGGTAATTTTAAAAAGCACTTTCAGAGATAAATAGTCACTTTAAGACAAACCTGAAGAGACTAAATTTAGATTTCACATTTACATTTAACTAGCCTTTGATTGTTGACGAATAAGGAAAAACTATCATTTCGTTTGATTATTTCTTCGCGTTTGCCAGTAAATTACTTCAACACCACTTATTTTTGTTAAATTTATTTTGTCAATATTATACCACGTTCAACTCATTTAAATTTATCTTTCATGCAATATAATACTTCTATTAGTAATAAAAATATGCAGTATTAGTAAGTAAGTTTCGCCCTAACTGATCGAATTTTTTTGTCTATTCGAATATTTCATTAGTTCGTTTGATAACAATTTTAAGAAAATGATATTTAGAAACCGTAAAGAATTTATTTATCTACCTACTAGAAGGCAAAGTCGTCTACTTACTGCCGGACCGAAAGTCTTTGTCTATTATTATTAATTTCTTTTTGGTACTCAAGTCTTTGCGTAAAGAATTTATTTAACAACCTACTAGAAGGCAAAGTCGGTCTACTAACTGTTGGAACGGAAGTCTTTGTTTGTTATTATTATTATTTGTTTTGGTACTCAAGTCTTTGTTTATTCTTATTTTCTCATGTAATAATTAATAATTGGCTAGCTATTCAAAAGTAGTCCTAGCCTCCTAGGTAGGTATCTAACGACTGCTACTGGGAAACCAACCAGAAACTCAAATGAGGCCGCGGTGAGAGTTTTGTAAGAATTAAAGACAACAAATAAATAAATACTCCATCCGTGTGATGAAAACTGATCCTAATATTACATATTAATATGAATATGTTCAAGTTAAATTTTAGTCAAAACAGGTAAAATAGTCAATTAATGTGAAATAGATTGAGTAGTTTGGAGAGCATTCAAAATTTATTAGAAAAAGTACAAAAAAAAACTCACTGTACTTATAGGTTAGTGCCAATCTGGTCATAATAGTTTTTTGTAGTTTCAATGTCATCACCAAGGTCATAGTTTGGCATCAAATTGGTCATTATTATTAAATTTAGGTACTGAACACGTCACCAACCATTAAAAAATTTAACGGTAAACATGAAACATTGTTAGTTTTGAATTTTTTGGCACTAATGTAACTTTTAACAAACTTCATGAACTCTTTGTAATTTACCATTTTCTTTTTCTTGTATGTCAGTGAATGCATTAGTCACAGCCAAGGTTGCCACTAATGACAGACGTAATGCCGAAGGAAGTAGCGTTGGACATCACTATTATAGATTAGAAAAACTATCACACCAGTAAGTGGATATATGGATGATCAGAAATACATCGATATTAAATGAATGAGTTTTATTTGATTGATGTTCAGGTTATTTGTAGTGTTGGAATGCCGTGAATAATTTAAATATCATTTTTGGAGGGACCACTAGCAGATCCGGTGAAAGATAGTGGTGGCTCTTGCAACAAAAAAATGAAAATGGTAAATTATATATAATTCCTAAAGTTTGTTAAAAGTTACATAGGTACTACAAGATTTCAAAACCAACAACTTTCCATGTTTTTCATTAGGTTTTTAATGGTTGACAATGTATTTAGTACTAAACTATAACATTAGTAGCCAATTTTGGCCCAAACTATAATGTTAGTGATGACATGGGAACTACCCAAACTATTGTGACCAGGTTAGCATTAGCCCATAACTACAATGAGTTTTTTTTTGTACTTTTCTTAAATTTATTTTGTTAGGTAACTAGCCAATTATAAAATACAAAAGGACCAACGTGATTATTTTTCCATTTACGTACCACAATAATTAACTAAATGGGTTGATTCATTAACTTATTCATAGGGTAAAATCCAAATTTGGTCCCTTAACTATTGGGTTTGTCCTAAAGTGGTCCCTTAACTCTAAAAGTGACTATTAGAGTCCCTTAACTCAAGCAACGTATCCAATTTGAGTCCTATCCGTTATTTCAGGCACTATTTCTAACGGAAAATGCGTAGGTGGCACTTAATACCCCCTGCTTGGTCCCACAATGCCACGTGGCATACTCTTTCATGACAATAAATAATAAGACTAGGAGTATAATAAATCTTAGACTAGAATTGACAAAATATATAACTTTAGGGACTTAAAGGGCTAATTAACCCAATTTTCTTTAATCTTCTCTTCTCAACGAGTGTCGCCGCCGCCACCACTTGCCGCCGCCCCCCCGCCCCTATCGCTCTCGGCGCTTCGTCTCTCCTTTTTTTTTCGCTCCTCTGCTTCTCCCCCTTTCCTCCCTCTCTGCCGCATCGTCGCCTCAACCTCCGTGCCTCGTCACCTGTGCCCGACGCCGGATCTCCTCCTCGCGTCCGCGTTTCGCCTCCTCGCCCCGCCTGGCGTCCTCGTCTCCTCGCCTCCGTGCCTCGCCGCCTGCGCCCGATGCCGAATCTCCTCCTCGCGTCCACGTCTCGCCTCCTCGCCTTGCCTCCCGTCCTCATCTCCTCGCCTCCGTGCCTCGCTGCCTGCGCCGACACTGGATCTGAGACAAGACAAGAAGAAGATCAATCCAATAGGCCGGCATTATCGTATGTAGTGTCATCCTCGAAATCTTCAACCGGCAAGTTTTAATTTTCCCTTCCTCTCCTGCAAACCTTCTTCGCCAACCGCCAAAATGGAACAAGCAGAAGGATCGGAAACCAGGATCTCCGCCGACAAAATCACGCCTCCGTCAGGCACCCCAACCTCGTTCTTGCCCATCTCTCCCATACGGTGGAGCTCGACCCCTGCTTTGTCGTCTTCTCAGACTGGCCTGATTGCAAGCTCCAGCTTCTACAAAAACCCGGCCCAGACTCCGATTCGGTCCTCAAGATGTTCAATCTCCCATTCCAGACAGAGCTGCCAGATTTTGAGTTTGTCGGCTCGTATAACGGTTTGCTCTGTTTCTATAGCACCTCCGACAATGACTCGATTTTTATTTACAACCCCTTTCTCAATCAGTTCCGGAGGATGCCGAGAGTTGTCCTGGACCAGCCGGAGTCTGATGTATGTCGGGCTGTTTTCGGGTTCGAATTTCATCGGTTAACCCGAAAGTACAAGGTGATCAAGGTCGTGTATTACAAACAACAACAGTTTGATTTTGTCGGCGGAGATCCGGAAGCGCTCATTCTAACAGTCGAAAGCGCGGCCGAGTGGAGAAGCTTAGGGAAGATAGAGCGGGGGATCTGCGGGCCGACGTCGGAAGCGCTGGTGGAGGGCAAGCTCCACTGGTTGGGCTTACTCGAGGAATCAGACACTACATACGAAGCGGCAGAGAGCGATAGGAGCGGCGGGGCGGCGGCAAGTGGTGGCGGCGACACTCGTTGAGAAGAGAAGGTTAAAGAATATTGGGTTAATTAGCCCTTTAAGTCCCTAAAGTTATATATTTTGTCAATTCTAGTCTAAGATTTATTATACTCCCAGTGTTATTATTTATTGTCATGAAAAGAGTATGCCAAATGGCATTGTGGGACCAAGCAGGGGGTATTAAGTGCCACCTACGCATTTTCCGTTAGAAATAGTGCCTGAAATAACGGATGGGACTCAAATTGGATGCGTTGCTTGAGTTAAGGGACTCTAATAGTCACTTTTAGAGTTAAGGGACCACTTTAGGACAAACCCAATAGTTAAGGGACCAAATTTGGATTTTACCCCTTATTCATATGTAGGTTTTTGAAGGCTCAATTTCATGAAAATGGATACTAATCCGTGGATTTGTGGTTAATTGAAAAAATAATGCCTACGTGTACAATTTATTGTAGCTTAAGGGCTTTCTTTGTAAGACGTTTTAAAGTTTAAAAACTAAAATCACCAATCAACTTTAGTGCATTTGCCTATTGAGATTTAGCATGTGATGATTGGAGTAATGACAACCACACCTTACTATGCTAACTAGGTTTGCAAGCCTAGCTAAGGGTGAAAGATTTCAACCTTAGCCCAAAACCCGACCTGAAACCTGACGTATAGGGTCATGTTAGAGAAGTAAAAAACAAGTATTCGAGTCAACCCGAACCCGACCCTATTCAAAGACTCAAAATTTAGGTTGGCTCGGGTTAAACCTAAAATCACCCGATTTACCAAATTTTGAAAATTTCCTATATACAAAGCCTAGCCCAATACACTAATTTGCTTGGGCCCATTACACCTAAGCCCAGCCTAACCCTACACTTACCCTAAACTAAATGTAACTAGCTCCCAATTTCCATCCCATCCTGCAGCCGCGCTGCATTGTTCCGCTTGAATCTGCTTTCCTGCCCTCACGCCACCATTCGGCCTCCATTGCCTCACGCTTGCCCTCTGTCACCTCGTGGTTGCTTGTCCCTCACCTTCGTCGTCATGGGTCCTCCATTCGCCGTCCTCATTATCTTGGTCTTCTGTTCGTTGTCCTCGTCGTCTTGAATCCTCCATTTGTCGCCCTCATCGTCTTGCATTCTCTATCCAATGTCCTCCCTATTGCCTCATCCTTCGTGCGTCACGTTGTCTTCCTCTACCGATCTCGCCTTGTCCACCATCCATCTTCTTCGGCCTTCACGGTGAATGAGGCTATCAGCGGTGAGGTGAGGGTCTAAGCCAGGTAAACCTTACCCTAACCCTATATTTTTCGGTTAGGATTGGTTCGGATTCAGCTAATGAATAAGGTTGGGTCGAGTTGTAATTTTCGGATGGAGAAGTTGCTTGAAAAATGTGGGTTCTGACTTGAACTCGACCCTAAACTAGAAATTTGCAACGCTAAGCCCAGTGCATTGCTACGGGAAAAGGTTTCACACTGAAAGTTTATTTTTTTAGGAGTTTTTCTGATCAATGGTCAAATTCTTCATCTAATTTCTAAGTTTGTTATTTGTGCTCCTTTAGATTCAAACCCCTATATCTAATAATCGGGTCCCTAGTTTAATTCACAATAGTGTAAGAATGTCAAAAAATATTCTACCCGCTTTACCCTTCCACAATCAGCCACCCAAGCTAAAAAAAATGGGGGGGAAGGAGAGGGTGAGAAAACAGGTTTTGAAAAATTAAGTAGAAATAGAAACCAAGGAGTGCAAAATAGCATTGCTTACGATGTTAATGTTGTTAAACAGGGGATCTGATCATCAAATGGTGGAGTTCGGTAACCAAAAGCACAGAAAGAACATACTTAGGGACTGAAAGAAAAAAATAAAAAATAAAAATGTTGTGGTTAAAACCTAGGATTTGACCATTAGATGGAGGAGTTTGAAGATCAAAAGGGCAGAAAGAACGTACTTGGGGATAGAAAGAGAAATTTGACCATTAACCAAGAAAAAAAATAATAATACAAGTTGTAATTTGGTTTACTATTCATGAATAGTAAAACAATGGCTGAAACTGAGGATTTGATTCTCAGATGAGGAGTTTGGGGACCAAAAGAACAAAAAGAAAGTATTTAGAGATTGAAAGAGTCAATTAAACATTCATCATAAAAAAGAAAAAAAATGTTGCTAAAAAAAACAAATATTGTGGCTGAAATCAGAAAGTAAAAAGTTTGGGAACTGAGAGAGTAGAAATAAAATACTTAGGAGCTAAAAGAAGCATTTGACTATTCACCGAAAAAAAAGGAAAAAAATATTGTAACAAAAGCAAAAAAATTAAATAAAAAAAAGGTAAAAACATTGTTACCAAAATAAGGGCAGTGATCATCAAATGGAGGAGTTTGGGTACTAAAAAGGCAGCAAAAATATGATTAGAGACTAAAATATGTAGTTGACCATTTATTGAGAAAAAGAAAACAAACCATGTCGTTGAAGTTTCTATTGATGAACAGTAAAAGAGGCCACCTATTTTAATATCGAAAACCCTTCCGTTACAAACAACAGACGTTGCGAATAGATCTGGATCGTTCTTGATTGTGAGACCTACATGGGATCTGTAGTCACGAACGGTCTAGATTTGCCTGTAATATCTACCATCGGTGACGTAATAAGGGCCCTTTTAATATACAGTAAGAATTAGATTTATTCCATTTATAGCCCACAAGTCTCGATAAGTAGGATAGGGGTGGGTGTCAATCGTGGTGCTGTGTTGTGTCTAACGAAGGCTGTTGCCGTCAATCAATTATAGTAAAACAGCAAATACAATCCCCTATAATTGAGTATTGTAGTGAAAAATTATTCTCATATTACTAAATTTAAAGTGTTAACCTGACTCATAAGGGAAGAAAAAAAAAATGAAAGTTACCATAATTGGACATGTAATCATAGAAAATTGATAAATTTGTCACTAAAGTTTAAGGGTAGAGCAATTTGCCATAGATTTTTTTTTTTTGCGGTAATAAATTTGCTACCGGTGGTTAAAATTGCTTACATGGTAAACGTAAAAAAATGAGAAAAATATAAGTTTTTATTCCAAGTTTTCTTCAATTAACACTCTAGCTCCTAAATTTCTGAATCTATTATTTTCACAATCGTCTTCACTCTAGCAATCCCCTATACCCTTTGCCACCCACCACCTTTCCACCTACAGCACTATGTCCATTCTTCCAAGCATCCTAGCAACCACCTTTAAATAAACCCTAATCAAACAAGGTTTGATTGATATAAGTGGGACTGAGTCTAGAGGCATTACAATTCTAGAAGAAATGATCAATGACAACAATAATGGAGGGTTGTTTAGTAACAACGAGGAAGATACAAACAAGAAAGCTCAGTAATGAGAGGTGTTTAGTCAAATACACTATTTTAACTCATTTAGGTGTTATGAAAGGTTTCAGTAGCTGAAGGCAATATAAAGAAAATTTTTAAAGACTAGAGTGATAGTAGTACTATATAATATTCTCTAAACAGAGAGAATATTTCTATCATTTAACAATTTGTGGTAAAATTGCACACAACAAAAACATTAATGATAAGTTTGCTCACAAAAAAAGTTAAATGACAAAATTACTCTCTCTAATAAACTTTAATAGCAAATTTGTCCCTTTTTACCGTTAATTATATATACATTTTTGTTCTGGCATGTCAAAAGATAAACGATCCACAAATCCCTATAAGGACATTTATGGGAGAAACACTTAAAAGATTAATAAAGACAATTATAAGTAAAATATGATATCTTTTTTTTTTTTTGTTATAGTCCACTATATGGTTGCGCAGTGACAAAATCATCTAGCTAGCTGGTTCCCGCTCCACCCTGGTTGAAATAGTGCCACGGCATTCAAGTCAACAGGGGCAATTACCCCACTCGATTTAAGAAATAATAATATACTCCCTCCGTCTCATAAAACATGTCCCCTTTGATAATGCACACAAATTAAGACTTCTCTACTTTTTACTTCTTTATTTTAATATAAAACTATTAGTTTATTTATTTTTATATAAAATACATGTACTTATCTACTTTTTAATGGTCCTACGTACTTTCACTCTTTAATTTTCTCAACTTTCTCTCCTTTCAATAAATGATATATATATAAAATAATAAAAAAGTTACCTTATTTGGAAAGATAGAAAGAGGACAATTATTTTGAAACTGCCAAAAAATGAATAGAGACCAACTATTGTGAAACGAATGGAGTAATAATTACTTGTCTGTTAACTTTTTGGAAGGACATCTATTGATTCCACTGACTTTAAATAATTGACTTCACTAATTACGGAAAACATAAAGTTAATATTAAAATATTACTCTCTGTCCCATATTATTTGCACTATTTACTTTTTAGTAATTAATATATAATTTTTTATTTTCAACATTTTAGTATATAAATGAAGAACTTTTATATAAGAATGATATATCAAGATATATAGTTTCTAAATATATTTTTTAAAATTTTTTCTAATAAATACTAATATGAATAAATTGAAATCAAACTATGTAAAAAAGTCAAATGGTGCAAAGAATATAAGACTTATGGAATAATAAATAATTTACCTTTTCAATTGTTGACACCCAATTTCGTCCGGGGGTTTTAAAATTTTAAAAAAATTTTATTAAAAAAATTAATTTAAAAAATATATTTATTACTATTATTATTATTAAAAAATTTAATTAGTTTAAAATATATTTTTGTTTTGTGAAGATTTGATTTAAAATAATATATGTGTGAATATGTGTATGTTTGAAATAAAATAAAATTTCGTGAAAAAAAATGACAAAAAAATTAAAAAATTTGGGGTAAAAATGACAAAATTGAGAAGTTTCGGGAAAAATTGACAAATGCTGAAAGTTTCAGGAGCTTTGGGTAATTTTTCGCGTCAATTTTGGGCCTAAACGGACGTTTCTGGCCCAAATTGACAGAAAACGTTAAAATTGTCAAAATCAGAAGCTTCTGAGCTTATCCAGAGCTGGAGTAACGTAAAGGACTGAAATTGTCATTTTACCAATTTAAGAGATAAGTTTTGATTATTTTTATTATTTAATTAGGAACAGTTCAGCCAAACTTCCTTCTATAAATACCCCCCCAAATTCAGTGCTGAACACATAGAAAATCAGAGAAAAAAAGTTCAGAGCTCCGTTTTAAAAAAGGGAAAATAGAAGCCTTAGTCCTAGCCTCTCCTCCCTCTGCCAAAACAGTCCCAAAATTATTTTTTTTTCTTACGTTTCGACTACCTTCTTCCTCCGTTTTCTCTTTCTTTCTTTTGCTGTCGCCGTCCTATCCCGCTGCCGTCGCCCTGCCGCCGCCGTCTCGCCGTCGCCGTCGCTCCTACGCCGTCGCCGTCGCCGTCTCGCCGCCGTTGCCGTTGCCGCCGCCGTGCCCAGCCGTCCTGCCGCCGCCGTCCTGCCGTCTCGCGCCGCCGCGTCCAGCCGTTCCGCCGCCGTCGCCCGGCCGCCGTCGTCCCTCGCCGCCGTCGCCCCGGCCGCCGCCCCTCGTCGCCGTCGCCCGGCCGCCCTGCGCCCTCGCCGCCTCCGCCTGCCCAGCCCGTCACCCCCCTCCTCCCCGTGTCGCGTCTTCTCTGTTTTGAAAACAGAGATTTCAAAATTTTAATTTAAAAAGGGTAAACCTCTATTCCATCCTTCATCTTTTCAATTTTTTTCAATTTGGTCACTAACGTTTTTATTTTGTTCTTGCAGAATTAATTACTAACCTTTTTTTATTTTTACTTGTTTGTTAATTATTTGTTTATTACTAACCCTTTCTTTATTGTTGCTATTAACAACTAACAACTAACTTACTAACTTTTATTATTATTGTTTGTTAATTAATTAATTAATTAAACTTGGCTAACTTTTATTATTGTTGTTAATTAATTAACTTAATTAAACTTGGCTAACTTTTATTATTGTTGTTAATTAATTAATTTAATTAACTTGACTAACTTTTTATTATTGTTGTTAATTAATTAATTTAATTAACTTGACTAACTTTTTATTATTGTTGTTAATTAATTAATTTAATTAACTTGACTAACTTTTTATTATTGTTGTTAATTAATTAATTTAATTAACTTGACTAACTTTTTATTATTGTTGTTAATCAATTAATTTAATTAAACTTGGCTAATTTTTATTATTGTTGTTAATTAATTTAATTAACTTTGCTAACCTTTATTATTATTTATTTTTTAAAGTGGATGGCCAAAAAGCCCCACTTTATTATTATTAATTTTCCTTTATATAATTTTTTTATTTAATTCACCTTTTACCCTTACTAATAAATACATAAATCAAAATTAAAAGAAGATTATTTTTTTTAATTAATTATTAAGCCTAATAAAAATCATTTTTTAAAAAGCTAATTATTTTTCTTTTATAAATTGAATAATTATTTAAATAATAAATAACTTTCACTAAAAAAAAAAAACTAAAAGAAAGATAAGAAAAAAAAGAAAAGAAAAAAAGAAAAGAAAAGAAAAAGAAAGATAAAAGAAAGAAAAGAAAGAAAAAAAGAAAGAAGAAAGATAAGAAAAAGAAAGGAAAGATAAGAAAAAGAAAAGAAAGAAAAGAAGAAAAATATAAGAAAAAAAATAAACAAAATAAATTTTTAGATCATTAACAAAAACCTAAAATTTCATAAACAAAAGATTTACAAAATAGTCATTAAACTAATAATTAATTCTATAATAAATCAGAATTAAATAATTAATTATAAATTAAAATAATTTCCATATCCGGATTATCCGGCAGGATCTACGGTTTGGAAAAAAAAAAATTATTAAATAAATTAAATAAAAAGATAAAAATCCATATTTTACGATATGGATTAAGTTATTTAAAAATTCCGTGTCATGACTCGAAGTCCATCGGAATCAAAAATCTTCCGTGTCCAAATGACTCGGCAGAGTCCATGGTTCGGAAGTATAAAATTCTATGCAAATTAATTACTAAAAATCCACATCTAACTAAATAATTCAGTTAAAATTTCTAATTTTGAAAATTAACTGAAGTTGTTAAAAAGCAAAGTAAAACAAAATTAAAATCAACTAAGGTGCCAATTTTTTGGCGTTTTAACAAAGTTGTTTTAACGTAACCGTACTCCTGATCCCCGAACTCTCGCAGACCAATTTTAAGGTGACCAATCTACCTAAGAAAACTGATTGGTGGCGACTCCAGAAAACCCGACGTTGCCACAGCTTGGTGACTCTACTGGGGAGTCGACGTTAGTGAGTCGAGCCTAAAAGTTGATTTGTTTTGATTTACTTTGCTTATTATGTGGATTTATATGTTATATTTACTTAGATAAACATGCATAATACATTCACAATATGAAGCTCTATACCCGAGCTTCCTCAAATCAAACACAATTCTTTCTAAGCGGAATTGGTGTTGCTGTCCTTGTGAGGCCATGGTCTCCAAGCCTTCACCGGTTTCAAAGTAGCAAAGTAGTGTATTGCCTTCTGAGACGGTTAGTCTCTGCATGGGCCCATGAAAAGCTACGACTCGAATTAATCCATTCCTTACATTAACCCTAGAGGGTAAGGAATTGGGCTGTCACTATAATTTAGTGATGGGATTCGGGAACTATCCCTGGCCTTTTTGATAAACCATCCTATGCATATAGAACTCCCCACTTAACCATAGAAACTGACCATAGTATTCCTCCCATTTACTAACGCCATAAGCATGTCCTTGTTATGCTATTATGTTGCTCTACACTTTTATTTTCTTCGTGTCTTATATTTATGGTTTTAACTCATTTTTCCATAATAGTTCATAAGTTATTACTTGCTATTTAACTTATTAATAATCTTATCTTTCTTTTCTTGTATTTCTGTTTTATGCAATTATTCTTCATGCATCAAAACCACGCATTAAATAACTTTTGATCTTTCTAAATAACAACTAAAAGTCTTGAAGTTCCACGATAGTGGATAATCAAACTCACTCATTGCATGCATGCATCCATTACATCAATCACATACATGTAGAGTCTAATAAAATAAATATTCCTTTAAAAGGGTAAAATTGGACCTCAACACCGATATTCAACTCGGCTCCAAACAAGATTAATGGCAGATCAAGCCGAAGGACGTCTCATAGAGATGGAGTCCAAAATTGAAAGTATGGCAGAACAGATGAGACAGTTGATGGAAATAATCAAAGGGAAAGCAACTCAAGCTCCCATCAAAGAAGCACAAGATCCCACTTATCCTCCGGGATTCACCCCGCAACGAGTCTCAGTTCAAGAAAACCTGTTTCAGGAACCAGGTCCATCTGCTAGTGTTCACCTGAAACAAGACACTGTACATGAAGAGAAGAAGATGTTACCAAAAGAAGAAGCAGAATCTCAAAAACTCGAAACGATAGAAAAGAGACTGCGAGCCATTGAAGGAGGTACTATGTTCGGATCTCTCTCAGTGGATGACCTCTGCTTAGTTCCAGACGTCGTAATCCCTTCAGACTTTAAGGTGCCAGATTTCGTGAAATACGATGGAACGAGTGATCCCATCACTCACATCACTTTGTTTCTCAGAAGACTACAACCACTTACCAAAGATGAGAAGGTGTGGATCGCACTTTTTCAGGAAAGTCTCACAAAATCAGCATTACAGTGGTATCTAAGCCAAGGTCCAAGAAACATAAAAACTTGGAATGACCTTGCTCAGGCCTTCATCGGCAACTATAAACATGTTATGGACTTAGCTCCGGATCGCCAAACTCTCCAAAACATGGAGAAGAAAAAGCCAGAAACTTTCAAGGAATATGCCCAACGATGGAGGGACTTAGCTGCACAAGTACAGCCACCCATGACAGAAAGAGAAATGGTCACTTTATTTGTCCAGACACTGAAGTACCCGTATTATGACAAACTCATTGGCAATTCGGCAACCAATTTTTCTGACGTAGTCATGTCTGGAGAAAGGATCGAGCATGGTATCAGGACCGGGAAGATTACTGAGTCCTTTAGTGATCCTATGAAAAGAGGAGGACCATCCAGAAGAAAAGATGAAGAAATACAACAAATAGGACGAGGAAGAGGGATTCCCCTCGTGGGTACTGTGGCCACCGGACCTCGCCTATCCTATTCTGCCAACAGGCCCAATTATTACCCTCCCAACAGGCCTAATGATTATCCTCCTAATAGGCCCAATGATTATCCTCCCAATAGACCCAACAATTACCCTCTCAACAGGCCTAATCAGTTACGGCCACCTGTTCCGACTCCTCCAGTGCCTGCACCAAGACCAAGAGAAATTTTCGCACCAATTCCCATGACTTATACTGAGTTGTATCCAAAACTCATCCAGAGCCAACTTATTCGCCCAATTCCTACAAGGCCATTCGAACCCCCATATCCAACGTGGTATGACCCCAACATAACTTGCCCATATCATGATGGCGTTCCAGGCCATGGCTTGGAAAATTGCATAGCATTGAAACGTATAGTCCAACAATTAATCGAGTCAAAGTGGTTGGACTTTTCCGATGAACCAAACGTCACTCATAATCCATTGCCTCCTCATCAAGCAAAACCAGTCAATATGATAGAAGAACACCGGCTGATAAAGAAGTCAGTCAATGACATCATAATCATAGTCTTTGCTAAAGAAGGCATTCTGCTATCATCTATATCAACGGTAGCAAAGACCAATTGACCTTCTCTTCCAAGTTGGTATGACCCAAATGCCAAATGTGATTACCAAAAAGGTTCAATTGGGCATTCAACTGAAAATTGTGTGGCACTGAAACTCAAGGTCCAACAGTTGGTCGAGTCCAAGTTGCTAGGCCCCGATGTGATTGGTAATTGAAAGTGAAGATTTTGAGCTGGAATTACATTGATTTTGGAAGGGCTCCAAGTCAGATCCGACCTAACAGTTCGCACACACTTTTGAATGACAGGGAATCCTTTGAATAAACTTGAATATTTCAGAGCTTGCCAAAGTAATTTAATAGTAAAAATCTCCTAGATTTAGTCCAGAATCTAGGGTGTAGTCTTTGTTAGATGGACACCTGGTATTCTTTTTCTGGTACAACAAAAAGATGTAATGCGTACATTCTACTACTTTCCATTTTTACACTCTTTGCCATTATACTATCCATTATTGCCATCACACTTTACTTTTTGATAACCGGTAATTCTTTTTGTTCTCCAACAAAAAGATGTAATGTGTACATTCCACCACTTTTTACCAAAAATTCCATTTTTACCTCTATCTCTCAATCTTTGCCATTACACTATCTATTATTGCCATCATACTTTACTTTCTAAATGATACTACTCGTGGGTGAAAATAAAAGTTAAGGGAGATTTGATAGTAGTGATCTTGAAAGTGCTGCCAAATCTAGTAAGAAGGATTTCAAATGTTGCACCTCAACTCTCAAAAAGGAATTCACAGTGGTTATCAACATCCTTGCAAGAAGTCTTGGGTTAGCTTCCAAAGAAGGTAGCTCTCATATTAAATGGCTTCAGTGGCCTCCCAATTCTCACAAATGCTCAACACAAGAAAAGGTTCTCGGTTCTCCGCAACACAAACTCCAAAAAGGAAAGAAGTTCATCCCTTCCATCAAAAGGCAACAAGGGAAAATTCAAAACCAAAAAAGACTGAGAGCAAGCACGAGCAAGTAAGGCCACTTGAGTCATCTCACTTCAAGAGGGCTATGATCTCGGTTCTCTGCAACACAAACTCCAAAAAGAGAAATTCATCCCTTCCATCAAAAGCCAACAAGGGAAAATTCAAAACCAAAAAAGACTGAGAACAAGCACGAGCAAGCAAGGCCACTTGAGTCATCTCACTTCAAGAGAGTTATCAAGTATGTCATCATCATAGCTCACACAAAAAAAAAAACAAAAAAAAACAAAAAAAAAAAAAAGAACAAACAAAAAAAAGAGAAAAGAAAAAGAAAACTCAAGATAAAGCAAAAGAAAGAAAAGAAAAAAAAAAGTGAGCTATGGATTCTAGACTGAAAACCTGCAAAGGCGGTTTAGAAGACAAAAGCAACCCTCAAACCAAGCATACATAAAGATTACGATAGTTGGGGGGCAACAGATGAGGTCTAACTTTCTGGAAAAGGTGGCAAGTTTGAGGTCATCACTATTGAGTTTTTCACCATAATCAAATCTGCTCACGAGTAGTATTAAAAGACCCTTCTTTCACACCACTTAAACTATTAAAACACCATTCAGTCTTCTTTCACACCACTGCTTAAACTTAACTTCCTTCAGACCTAACATCCTCATTCAGCTAAAAGACTATCATTGTGAATCATGTTTCTACCTTATTTAATACTGCATGAGTAGTAGTATTAAACTTAACTTTCCTCAGACTCTTCTTTCACACCACTCAAACTTAACTTTCCTCAGACCTAAAATTTACCTCTTGATATCATCCTCACTCAGCTAAAAGACTATCATTGTGAATCATGTTTCTACTTTATTGCATTGCACAGTTTATGTCTTCGAGTTGGAAAGGGAAAGAATGACAGGATATTTTAATTAAAAACAAAGACCGTAAGTTACTTGGTCAAGCTTTGCAAATTGATGGAAGTTTTTCTTTAAGGCCAAACCATTATTCATTAATGTGTGTAGACTTAAAAGTGAGGAGATAGCTTGAGACTTTCTTTAAGAAGATGTGGTTCTTGTAAGAGAAATTCATGATCAAGGCCATCACAAAGGTCTAGAAATGCTCGACCTTCTGTTAAATCAAAGGCGAGATAATACATTTTATCCACATAAATACCCTATTCAGGGGGCAAAGTAGTCTCTACGAAGCGTAAGAAGAGTATTGCTAACAAAGAAGCTCAATAGACAAAGGGGCAAGTCTTATGGATCAGAACCTGAGTCTAAGGAAGAGCAATCATTCAGATTATAACATGGGGATAAGTAAGTGTCGGCATAACCACAAAAAAAGGGGCAAAGAGACATTGAAAGTAAAGCCTTTGATGGTATCAAATCCATGATAATAGATGAGTACCTGAAAAGATATAAGTATGAAGCGGGCCAACATTAAAGAAATTAAGACCAAAATTCAAGAACAAGTCAAGGAAAGGGGATTTTGAAAAGAGTTGGGCTTTTGAGGCAATGGACAAGAGCTGGGAAGCATAAAGAGATTCAATGATAGTCCAAGAAGGCAATCATAAAGAGGATCCAGTAAAGCAAAGACATGAAGAACTAGATCCATCCAAAAAAAAAAAAAACAAAAAAAGAGAACCATCAGTTACACATGCTCTGCATTCATGCATTTCACATCATGCATGCACGGCCTTTGCATAACAGGGACCAAATGGGAAGCACATCCACGGCACAGTTACAGCAGTATAAGCTGAGATCTCAATGACATCAGCTCTTACCAATCTATCACTGGATGCACAGCTAATACGCTGGACCCAGCCCCATCAGGAATTCAAGGATAAAGTAGACAATATTGTCAAAAGCCTAGCAATTGATTCAATAATCGAGGCTACACCTAGAAGGACAGGATTGATGCCAGCTTAGCAGTATCCAAGATAAGAGATAGCTATGGTCAAGGATAAGGCAGACATCAAGAAATATTGTCGTTGATAATTTGTCAAAAGTGGGCAATGGATTCAATAATCGAGGACTGGATCGACATCAGCTCGATGGAATATCAAAGATAAGAAATATCTATGACATCAAAATAAAGTAGGATCCACTTTTCCGGTTAAACGGCGGATACGGTACTCCGTGACTCTCAAGTCGGTTCTCTCAGTTGCCCATAATAACTGATTCTTTCCTCCCTTCTTTCTTTTATTTCCTTCTAGAAAATGGATCCTACTTTTTCTGCCTTGCGAAAATATTTCCCTTCTCTCCCAATGAACATCCTCAAAAAGATCTACCGAGTTCGCTGTGAACGATTAAGAGTTCTGATGCACAAAGGAATACCTGAAGATGTACGGTGGTTAATCGAAGCCAAGGTTCGTCTGGCAGGTGAAGTCCCAGAGGCATTTATGTCTTACATGCCTGGTGTAGGCAAAAGCTCCTATGCCAGAAAGAGAAGAGCGAAAAGATTACAAGTCTGCCATAAATGTGGTAGGTGGACTTGTAAGACTAGGTGTCATTCTTTAGGAATGATCTCCAATAATCGAGAAGATAAAATACGGTTCATCAAGAATGACTTGAGTAAGGACTCATTGGATGATATCCAATTCACTCTTGAGACGCATTCTTGTGGATCTGTGCAACGTGAAATTCTTGGTTTGTGGAGTATTTTTCATGAAGAACGAAACCGTTACAGTCCCGGGAATCTGACTTTAAACGACCCTGTTTGCCGGCTTGTAAGAAAGCTGGATGGGAAGCAGATCCTCAATTCATAGAAGCCGTTAATGCCGTTACTGGACGTAAAACCAGTGGAAGATGTGAGCCACAGTCACAATTACTGTACATAAGTTTGTTATATTTGGAAAAATTTGCATTTTCTTTTGACATATGTACATGTTCCCCTAAGTGTAATCGACACGTTA